>CAIGRF010124513.1:6718-25211 GCA_903798235.1 Fraxinus ornus | reverse complement strand
TTAGATCTCGTAATAATGGAAGGGAAAATTGCAGTTTGGGTCACAAAATTTTCAGAAAAGTACAGAGGGATTACAAACCTTAGGAATTGTTCTCTTCGTGTTTCAATTTTTAGTTTTTAATTTTAAATTCATTTTGGATTTTGTGTTTTAAAGTGTCCATTTTGAAATTATTGAAAACGCGTTCTTTTTGTCATTTTGAAAAATTATTTTCAAAAATAAAAAAAATGAAATTTTGACTTGATTTTAATTGAAAACAAAAAAAAAAGACTTTTTTACGTTTTTCGTTTTTTTTATAAATTTTAAACTCATTTTTGAAAATTCTTTTTCAAAAATAGGTAAGTAAACATGTTTTCAGTATTTTTGAAAATTGAAAATTGAGAACAATATAGAGAACATGCCTTTAATTTTTGAATTATGACACTACAATTGCATTACTATTTACTAGGAGGACCTATGAATAGATTCCAACTAAATTCTGTTAGTTAGGTGCGTGATTGAATTTGCCCCCTTTTTAGAAGGACAAGATAAGTAAATATATAATTTATATAAAGAGGTTAAAGGAAAATAGATGAAAAATGAAACAAAAAAAACATGTCAATTTCCCCAAACCCCCCAACAGTAGACCACTGCTGAGGCGGGAAGGGAAGGGAAGGGAAGGGAAGGGAGGGGAAGAGGAGACTTTTCATTTCTTTTTTATTAATTCTTCTCTTTATTGACTTTTTCGTCTTTTATTAATTTTTTTAATTGTTCTAAGTGAGAAAAATGTAGAAAATACTTTTTTCTATATTTAAAAATGGTCAAATGAAGGTCAACCCCATATGTAATTGATCAACTGATGAATTTTTGGACGAAATTTATCCAACAGATCCTGTTATGCATATTTTGTAAACATTTAGGATGATGGTGTAAAAAGTATAAGGTTTGAAACCCTCCTGTACTTTTTTATTTGGAAGGTTTGAAATCCCAATTGTAATTTTTCCTTTTCCTTTCGAAAATTGTAAAGAATAATGTTAATTTGCTACGAAGTAGATGACATAAATGTTGACAAGATATGATTGAATGAAAAAATTAACTTTATTTTAAACAATTAAATGATAATTTATCTATGATATTTTGTCAAGAATTATATGAAATATTATGTATTGAATGTTAAAAGTAAAAATTAATGATATTTATCATTATAATGATGGAATATCGGTAATATGACAATCAAGTGAAACAACGAAATTGAGTGGATTGAATTTTCACGTTATCGATATTCATTATGATAAATAGCAACTAAAATGGAAGGATTGGTCCATTTTCTGATTAGTAAGCTCATGTTTGGTATACATTAAAATTTTCATTCTCATTTTCAATCACACATTTTTCAATAAAATAATATTTTATATCACATTAATAACTTTTCATTTTTTTTAACCACATATTTTCCATCAATCTAATATTTCTTGGCTTTGAGCCTGGCCAAGGAGAATTTTCCTATTTTGTAAACATTTAGGATGACGTGTAAAAAGTATAAGGTTTGAAACCCTCCTGTACTTTTTTATTTGGAAGGTTTGAAATCCCAATTGTAATTTTTCCTTTTCCTTTCGAAAATTGTAAAGAATAATTTTAATTTGCTACGAAGTAGATGACATAAATGTTGACAAGATATGATTGAATGAAAAAATTAACTTTATTTTAAAAAATTAAATGATAATTTATCTATGATATTTTGTCAAGAATTATATGAAATATTATGTATTGAATGTTAAGAGTAAAAATTAATGATATTTATCATTATAATGATGGAATATCGGTAATATGACAATCAAGTGAAACAACGAAATTGAGCAGAATGAATTTTCACGTTATCGATATTCATTATGATAAATAGCAACTAAAATGGAAGGATTGGTCCATTTTCTGATTAGTAAGCCCATGTTTGGTACACATTAAAATTTTTATTCTCATTTTTTTACTCATTTTCAATCACACATTCTTCAATAAAATAATATTTTCTATCACATCAATAACTTTTCTTTTCTTTTTTAATCACACATTTTCCATCAATCTACTATTTCAGAATACATTATTTCAAAATAATGTGGTTTAAATACTTTCTTAAAATCTCAAAATGTTAAAGAATAAAAGTCACGGAATAGAAGACAACCGTACGTTTTTATATACTGCGCATAGACAAACATCCCCCACCCTATTCTCATCATCTTCTCCTCTCGATAACACCCTACGTTAACATTTTTTTCCCTTATGATTCGTGTTCTTCTGAGGAGTTTTGTGAAGATTTTTTGAGAAATTCGTTTTTAAATTGATTTGATCTGTTAGATCCTTTTATGTGTTGGCTGTTACTTTCATCTCTCTGCCATTAAGTTTCAATCTTCTGTCATTCTTTTCATTTGGGAGCTAAAAGATTGAATCTTGTCGTGTGTTCTGTTTTTAATATCTGAAAAATACAAGATTTAGTTTTATTCGTTCTGAATCTTGATTTTGTGATTTGGGTTGGTGGGATTTGAATAATATCTGTAATGGGCGCTTTAGATGAGGGGCATTACTATCTGGAGCTAGCGAATGGAGTGAAGCGTGGAGGCTGTGTTGAACTAAGTTTTGAGGAGGAGCCTGAGATCCTGGACATTGAGGATGCTGTGAGAGTCCTCTTGCGGGGTTTGGGTGAAGACATCGAACGTGAAGGTATTCGAAAGACCCCTCTTCGTGTAGCCAAGGCTCTTCGGGAAGGAACTAGAGGTAATTATTCATTTGTGTTGCTTAATTTCATTCCTATTAGTTGGATCTGTTGTTTTGAGCATCTCCAACCCATTTCACCATTTTGGTGCAAATGAATAGTATTGCACCATTTTTCGTACGACACTATTCATTTGCACCATTTTACACCAAAATGGTTAAATACTTTTTTACCCTTCTCTTCCCCTTTGCACCAATTTTAGTAAGGGTATATTGGTCCTTATTATTATTATTATTATGTGCATTTGTAATAAATTTTAATCATTTAATAAAAATAATTAAGTGATTACTATTAAGACTTTTTTAAATATTCTTTCAGTTGTTGTATTTCTATTAATTGTACTGCATTTTTAAAATTTATTAATGAGTTCAATATTTTTGTTAACTAAATGTAATTAATTATTTAATAATATATGTAGCAATAAAATAAAGAAATAAATAATTTTTGAGGTAAATGAATTGTTAAGAATTAAAAAAATGAAGAAAATTATTAAACACTATTCATTTGGTGCAATTTTTGGTGTAATGAGTTGGAGATATTTTTAATTCGGTGCAAGATTTGGTGCAAATTTCAGTATAGGATTGGAGATGGTAGATTTATATAATTGTACCCCTATGGGATTTGTTTATATATTACTGTTTCACTAATAATAAAACTACTTATGTAGATTTAAATAGAAGGAAGATTTTGATTAATATAGCATTAAGTATCTAGGGCCTGTTTGGCATGGCTTTAAAAAAGACAGAAGGGGCTTCTGAGACTAAGAAGTGGCTTTTGACTTTTGTATCAAGCATTCGTGTTTGAATTGAAAAATGACTCAATGTTTACTTCCTGGTACTGGAAACATGTTTGAACTGCAAAATATTATTTGAGAACAGTAAATATCTACAAGGTATAAATATATTACCATCTGTTGTAGCAAGCTTCAGTATCCCCTAGTTTTCAAAAGATATTTGATCGTTGGCTTAATTGGATCTGAACAAAACTATTTGACTTCTGCTTCCAAAAATGCAGCGAGGGGAGAGTGAGAAATCCATTTATTCAGTGTAAGTGTAAGTGTATAGGTTCTAGTTATTGTTATCTTGTTCTGTATTAGATTAATGGAGATTTGAGTACTTTGGTAGTCAACCTGATAGGCAATGGGAAAATTGGTATGCACTAGGTAAGTAGGGGGTGAGGAATCCAAGCACCAGTTAAGTGATCTGGCTAGTTAAATAAGTGAATGCATATTCATAAACTATGTGTAATCGAATTTGGCAGCAAAACTTGGTGATGCTTCCTTGTCTGAATTTCTTGCTGGATATTATGCTCCTTTGAATTTTGCTGCTTAGTTGATGATGGTTGTGGCCCATAGCGACACTGTGACATGATCAATTTTTATTAGTTTTTTGATAATCTTGTGCTGCTGTGGATAAGTAGAGGTAAATTTATTAAGATGTGATTATTGTACAAGCAAGAGTTATCGTTTTTGCTAATATGATTTATGTTGTATGCAATATCCAGGTTATAAACAGAAGGTGAAGGACATTGTCTCTGGTGCTTTATTCCCTGAAGCTGGGTTAGAAAGTGGAGTTGGACATGCCGGTGGAGTTGGTGGGCTTGTAATTGTTCGAGATCTTGATCTCTTCTCCTATTGCGAGTCTTGCCTTTTTCCATTCCAGATTAAATGTCATGTGGGTTATGTCCCATCTGACCAGCGGGTTGTAGGCCTAAGCAAGCTCTCTCGAGTAGCCGACACCTTTGCAAAACGGCTTCAAGATCCACAGCGCTTGGCCTATGAGTTGTGTACAGCTTTGCAGCATGGTATCAAAGCTACAGGCGTTGCTGTTGTTCTCCAATGTTCTCACATTCATTTGCCTAATTTTGAGTCGGCCATCTTGGACCCAAATCACGAAGGATGGGTAAAGATTTTAGTTGCATCAGGGTCAGGAGTTTTTGAAGACGAGAAGTCTGATAGTTGGACTGATTTTTTGAGTCTTCTGAGATTCAGAGATATAAACGTAGAGGATATCCATTCTAGATACTCAATTGGAAAATCTTGGTGCCCGACTCATGCTTTCTGCAAGACGGAACCAGGAAATTCGGTAATGCTTAATGCAGTAGCTTCAATTCTTTGTTCTTTGGGTGAAGATCCATTAAGGAAAGAGCTCATTGAAACTCCCGATCGATTTGTGAAATGGTTGATGAAGTTTAGAAATACTAATCTGGATATGAAGCTAAATGGGTTTGTTGTCCGAAACAGGAGAGATTCTCTAATTTCCAATGGAGTAAACCTTATTGAAGATAGTATCTGTTCAGAACTGAACTTGACATTATGGTCGCAATGTGAACACCATTTACTTCCCTTCCATGGTGCTGTGCATATAGGTTTTTACTGTTCCAATGGGGTGAACCCTGTTGGAAGATCTCTTTTACAGTCAGTAGTACATTTTTATGGATTCAAGCTCCAAGTACAGGAAAGACTGACCAGGCAAATAGCGGAGACAGTTTCATCTATTTTAGGTGAAGATGTAATGGTAGTTGTGGAAGCTAATCACACGTGTATGATAGCTCGAGGGATCGAGAAATTTGGCAGCAATACTGCTACAATTGGAGTCTTGGGTCGATTTTCCACTGACCCTGCAGCTAGGGCGAAATTTTTGCAGATCATTCCCAGCTCATGCTCTGCTTGAGATTGAATTTTTAGTTCAAGGTGAAAGCAACTCTTTCATCAATTGAATCCCTTCTTTCCAATACGTCTTTTATAGTCTGTTTAAGTCTCTGTGTCGTTGAGGCACGAAGAACACTCCTCCAATAAGAATTGCGGGTCTTGCTCAAAATTTTGATTTGTTCAAGGAGAGCCACTATAACGGTAGATGAATCATCTACATCGTTATATTTATTTCTCGTGTTATGGTCATTGTTTGTATCACAAAAAGTTGCTTTTTTGCTCTTTGAATCATATGTTTACGCCTCATATAACGCGAAATCTGTTACCGGGTATTGCCCTTCTCTGGGTTTAATTTTATTTTGGTGAACTTCCTACTTCTTAAGAATGGTCGATAAGTTGGTATTACTTGTGCGACTTACGAAAAAAATTAGTTTTTGACTTCAAAAAGTAGAATTTTAGGAAAAGAAAATGAAATTCAAGTGGATGCATAATGTTTTTTCAGCATTCGGTTGTAACTTTACCTTCTTATTGTGTAGTGTGCACTCTACCTTTGACCCGTTCTTTTAATTAGTCGTCAATAAATTAAAACATTATTTTACAATCCATTATAAAGTTATGTTAAAAGAGAATGGGGAAAAATACACAAAAAGGGCGGATCAAAATCAAATCGAAATAGATTGGATCTTCGGGAAATTTTTAACAACATATCACTGAGAAATAGAGGTGGACAAAATGATCAGATCAAATGAAAATTGAGCCAAATCGAAAGATTCGATTTTGTTCCCCATAATAATAATAATAATATTTTTAGTTCTTTGAACCAAGAACCATTTGATTCTGGTTTCAATTTTAGAACCAGGAACCAGGATCGATAATCAAATTTAATTTTATTCTATGGGTATGTTTGATGGATATTATTGAGAAAAAATATATTTTAAATAATGATATGATGGGAAATATGTGGTTAAAAAATTAGAAAAAGTTATTGATGTAATGGAAAATATTATTTTATTAAAAATGTGCAGTTAAAAATGAGTTTTAAATAAATATATTTTGAAAGAATGTGTAACAAACATATGTTATTTACAAATTAGTGAATCACACTAAACAAAATTCCATTTTCGCCAGTAATTCATTCGTCTACTGTGATTTTTTAAATTTTTTGTTTTGTTTTGTTTTTTAATTAATTTTAATTCAAAGTTACCATTTTACACATTTTAAAATTGATCAAAGTCAATTTATTGGGTTAACCAACAGTCAAACTAACAGAAATCATTCATTTGGATCTCATGTGCTAATTCTTGAAAGGTTTGGAATTGTAGGTGGCACAAAGTGAAGATTAAAATAAAATCTGCAAAAAAGTGATAGGTGTGTGACCGCTGCTGCAATTATCCCTATTTTTAATGGAAATTTCTTGTTGTGTACAGAATTATTCATCTATCAGATAATTTCAGATTCTCACATGGTGGGCTCCACACTGAATAAAAAATGGCCAAAAATCCCACCCACCCCTCTTTGAACCAAGAACCATTTGATTCTGGTTCCAATTCTAGAACCAGGAACAAGGACCAATAATCAAATTCAATTTTATTCTATGTGTGTTTTATGAGGAAAAAATATATTTTAAATAGTGATATGATGGGGAATATGTGATTAAAAAATAAGGAAAATTTATTGATGTGATGGAAAATATTATTTTATTGAAAAATGTGTAGTGAAAAATGAGTTTTAAATAAATATATTTTGAAAGAATGTGATCCAAACATGAGCTATATATATTTACAAATTAGTGAATCACACTAAACAAAATTCAATTTTCGTTAGTAATTCATTCGTTTACTGTGATTATTTTTATTTTATTTTGGTTTTTAGTTTTTAAATTAATTTTAATTCAAAGTTACCATTTTATCACTTTTAAAATTGATCAAAGTCAATTTATTGGGTAAACTAACGGTCAAATTAATAGAAATCATTCATTTGGATCATATGTGCTAATTCTTGAAAGGTTTGGAATCGTGGGTTGCACAAAATAAAAGTTAAAAGTAAAATTTGCAAAAAAGTGGTAGGTGCGAGACCGCGGTTTTTAATGCCCCTTATTAAATAGAGAATCCTGCTCACATGGTAGGGGAGGGGAGGGGAGGGGAGGCTACCATTTTTTTAATGCACTTTTATTGCACATCAACGCCACATGGGTCCCACCCTGTATGTACAAACAAAATACCAAATCCGTTGAACCTTCAAATCGCTTTGAGATGGAGGCGGAGAAAAGAACCCCTAGTCGTTGCCTTCATGTTGTTATGTTTCCATTTTTTGCCTTTGGTCACATCAGCCCATTTGTGCAGCTATCTAACAAGCTCTTCTCTCATGGCGTCAAGATCTCTTTCTTCTCTGCAACAGCCAATGTTAATCGTATGAGGTCAATGCTCAACGACGCTTCCACCACCCAAATAATCCCTCTCACTATCCCGCACGTTGAGGGTCTTCCTCCGGGCGTTGAGAGCACGGCTGAACTGAATCCGACTCAATCTGAACTCCTCAAGGTTGCTCTTGATCTTATGCAACCTCAAATAAAAACACTGTTATCACAACTCAAACCCCATTTTGTGCTTTTTGATTTTGCTCAAGAATGGCTCCCTAAGTTAGCCTATGAATTGGGTATACAAACAGTGTTCTACTCTGTGTTCATTGCTCTATCAACTGCATTTGTTACTGTTCCGGCTAGGCTTCCTGAGCCTGGAAGATCACCCACAGTTGAAGAAATGAAAAAACCTCCCCCGGGGTTCCCTCAAACCTCTGTAACCTCACTCAGAACATTTGAGGCTAGGGATTTTCTCTACACGTTCAAGCGTTTTCATGGCAAACCTTGTGTGTATGATCGTGTCCTCTCGGGCCTGAGGGGCTGCTCGGTCATACTTGCCAAGACTTGCAATGAAATGGAAGCACCTTATATAAATTATGTCAAGTCCCAGTTCAAGAAACCAGTTCTTTTAGTCGGTCCAGTAGTCCCGGAGCCTCCACCAGATCACCTGGAGGAAAAATGGGTTAAATGGTTAGACAAATTTGAAGCTAACTCCGTCATTTACTGTTCTTTTGGGAGTGAAACATTCTTAACTGATGATCAAATTAATGAACTAGCTTTAGGGCTAGAACTCACAGGTCTTCCATTTTTTCTGGTCTTAAATTTTCCTGCAAATGTTGATGTCTCATCTGAGCTAAAGAGGGCACTTCCTCAAGGGTTCTTGGAAAGAGTGGAAGGTAAAGGCATAATTCACACTGGATGGGTCCAGCAGCAGCAGATTTTGGCACACAAAAGTGTGGGTTGTTATTTATGTCATGCAGGATTCAGCTCAGTGATTGAGGCTATCGTGAATGACTGCCAACTAGTTATGTTACCCCAAAAGGGCGACCAATTCGTGAATTCTAAGCTAGTACATGGAGACCTTAAGGCTGGAGTGGAGGTCAATAGAAGCGATGAAGATGGGTTCTTTGGAAAAGAGGACGTTAAGAGTGCTGTTGAAACACTTGTGTTTAACATTGATAAAGAACCGGGAAAGTCCATAAGAGCTAATCAGAAAAAATGGAAGGAGTTTCTGCTTAATAAAGATATTCAAAACAATTTTATTAAGACTTTGGTCAAGGAAATGGAAGCAATGGCTGGAATATCGAGCATTTAGATATAGATTTGCTTCACCTCGTCAAAGTGTCGGTTGTCTCTAAGATTTCTAGTTATTGGGGATGTTAAATAAAACATGTACTAAATGTTTTTAATAAATTCATTTCTTTGTTTGGAGTATTAATTACTTATTAGTAACTTTACTAGAAATAGTGCGAGCAATTATGGAATAAATGATGCAATATTTATTAAGCTCATGTTTGGTTCCATATATTTTCTATAACCCACAATTTTTAAACTACATATTTCATTGGTTTTTATCAAAATTTATTGGAATTTTAATTTTTGAATAAACCAATCAGGAGCTAAATGTATGGTATTTAACGAATGTACTTTTTGCGTTAATTCCATTTGCGGTAATTATATTTTATTTTAGTGCCAATCGGGTAACTATACTTTTATTTGATTTAATTTCAATTTAGAAAACTTTGTCCAATTTCATTGACAGAAATTCAGGATGCAATAGCCAATAAATGATGAAGATCACCCGTAATAATTAGTTACTGACATGAAATATGTATAAATATCTTCAACGTGTCCTTGTTGACCATTCTGTCAAGCTGAAATTATTCTCCTTCCCACATTGGACAAGATATAAAAATCATAAGGTTTTTTTCAAATGGACAAGATATGACTTCCCATTGTGGGCTGAACAACATTTATGTCTTTCTAACTACCTTATTTTAATATCATATCATCATATACATCCAATAAAAGAATTTCTATAGTTCAAGGGATAGCTGGAGTTAGAAAGATGGAGATTATTTTGGGTATGATGATATTTCATGTTTTAACCTAGGGGATAAATGCAACAATGATTACTATATTTTTCATAATGTTTTTTCATCTATCATTGAATTTAAAATGTTTCTGCTAGACACTATACCTATCAAACATTATATCATCCGTCACCATATCATCAACAGTTAAAAATGGGTAGAATGGATAACAAATATTCACACACGACACGTCTGAAGGATGGTTATCACAAAGTTCGTCCAAACATTGTGCAAATCACTGTAATCAAGTGAAAAATATTATGAAAAGTATAACGGCCAACGGCCCAACGTGATTCTTTAAAATAAAGAACATCCTATTTTCAAATAGTATCCCGAAGATGCTCCAATTTTCTATACATCCAATAAAAAAGTTTTCAACTTTACTTGAAATATGTATTCCAACTAGTGATGGAATTGGGGTTGCAATTGTGGGCATATGCATCCACTAGGACGCTATTTATTTGAAATAAACGAATGCGAGATGGCTTGACTTACCCCCGTTTAATACCCCAATCATGCTATATGTACAATGATAGATGACAATGGTGAATTACCAACACTCACAATAGGAGGGCCCACTTTTTTTTCAAAAAAAAATTTAATCACTTGGGGCCCACACGCATTTGAGAGATTGTCAACCTCCATTGTCATCCATTTATGTACAAATGGAATTGTCCTTAATACCCATAGCCTCCACTAGAATTTGGAAACTTCCTCAGTTACTTATAAATTGCTATTTCAATTTGTTGACAACCGACAACCAATTCCGGAGAGGGTCCAATGGTTGATTTGGGGAACTTTGTTTTTTATTTTATGCTAAAAAGTGGTATTTGTTGTACGTTATTCAACCGACAGTTAGAATAGAAATAAACGTACGTGTGTGTGGTGTGTGTGTGTGGGATGCAAGCTTAAGCCGCTTTATTTTCATTTCTGAACCACCGTTTCTAGCTGGATGCCCATGGATTTGGCCGGTTGAGGAATGGGCTCCCGACATATCTCTGGCAATCACAAGCACCTCATGGACTTGTTCATGAACTCCATCTTCTCCTAATCTGCCAAACACTATTTTTATATCACGAGAATTGCTACCTCATATTCAACTACCAGTATCAGTTTCATCTACATGTCTCATTGCTGCATCCTCTTGCCTTCCTAAATTCCCCTGATTTACCTGACAATTAATGGGCATCCAGATAAACCAGCAAGTGGGTAAGAACAGAAGAGCACACATTCTATAAATCACGCTACGCTCGATAAAATTTCTGACCGGCCATATCCCCCACAAGAGCATGCAAAATTCTTCGAACTTCCCCATCGGCCAACTGAATAAGAATTGTTGATATCATCAAAAAGAAACATTTTAACAGCTTTCCATCACCCCCAAAAATTTCCAGAGGCCAAACACTTTGAGTTATAGACTCCGGACATTGTATGTGATGTGCCCATAACTAAGGGAAGATAAGAAGTGACGAGGCAACTATAGATCAATTTAAGAGGAATTTAACAAGGTACTTTGATGGAATATTATCAGAAGTGAGGAAATTTCTATTGAGAAATGTTTTTGTAGTGTACTGCAAGGAATTGCTTAGATCTGCCGAAGCAATGCCCCTATTATTAAGCCTTCAACAGGAGCTTGCCGTCATCTTTCCCATCACTCTATAATGTCTGACTTTGATTCGTATTCCACTATCCTGTTTGAAGATATTTGATTAGATGTTGAGTTTGACCACATCATCATTTCACTTAGAATGTAGCTTGTAGTCAAATCATGATTGCCTATTGTCTAGCCAAT
Source organism: Fraxinus ornus (assembly GCA_903798235.1). Lineage (NCBI taxonomy): Eukaryota > Viridiplantae > Streptophyta > Magnoliopsida > Lamiales > Oleaceae > Fraxinus > Fraxinus ornus. The sequence goes on along the minus strand of CAIGRF010124513.1, from coordinate 13,577 downwards.
CATCACTCTCTTCCTATTGTTGGGACGCACAATCCTGTTATGACTTTAGAGGCGACACTTATCCTCTTTTGATTAGTTGTTGGAGGAGGTGTTGACGTCACTAAAGAACATTTTTTTAGTTGTGCAACGATGATGTTTACTGATGTGGCCAAACTCATTTGGATGGACACATGGATCGACATCATTCTGTGACTTGGGGGTTCCATTAAGCTCTTTTTATTAAGTGGATCTGAAGTAACTCTTGAGTACGGACAGCAACAAAGCCTATACCCACTTCGCACTGTGTAGCTGCCTTTAGCATCAAAATGCCATAGAAAATGGTCTTCTCGTGGGTAATACACTAAGTGGCAGCACCATAGCAGCAACGTTGTATGGTTCAAAACGCCTTGTTCCATCCGATATTTGTATTGCAATAATCAATAAATGTGAGAAAATAATGAGCAAACAAGGGATTTACACCTTGATGTAGAGATCGAGATTATTGAAAAACATACAATTCAGTCCCCATCCTAGCTTATCAGATCACAGACCACAATCGCCTCGCCTCTGGGTGGCATATACATACTGAAGCTAGTTAGAATGGGAGCCAAGGATCACATCACTAGTCCCGACTCTCCATCTGACCCCATAGTAAACTCTTCTAAACAAACGAAGAGTCATGTTTGTCCTCAGCAGTCAGGATATCCATATTTGGGTAGTCTATAGACGCAAGTACAGAAGCAGCGAGTCTGGGGCATCCCAAAGGCGCCATACCTATTTCGCAACGACAACCTGGTTTAGAGAATGATGGCATATTTACCTTGCTGATCGCAGGCTTTTCCATAATTTTCGAGAATGTCCACAATAGTGATGGCATCCGCACCATTAGCCCGACTGAATATAATGGATAATCGGCAAAAAATAAATGGTTGATTCTGGGTCCAAACCTACTACATCTCATACCAAATACTAAAATAGTGAATTTTGTGCTTCCGCCTCTTGAATAGCCGCTGGAAATCCCTTCAGTTAAAATTTAAAGTTGTGATGGATATGCTTTTGTAACCTTTTTATCAATTTTGAGAGAGAAATTTTCATCGCAAATAAAAGTAGTAACCAAGTGTAACTTTTCCAAAAGAGTAACGTTATTTATCTTCATGATTATACGAACACCCATTATCCCTCGCATTTCTCTATCTCCCCTCCCCCTCTCTCTCATATAAATTGAACTGTCCAATCACATTATTCCACATAGATTACCACATCATCGATATTCCATCATCATAATGATAAATAGCGTTATTCTTATTTTACAAGCCAAAAAAGGGTTTAATTTACTCCTTTAAATTAGTATGTAATTATAATTGAACAAGTATTATGCCAAACCTCTTTCATATACATAATTATGACAATTAACTTCCATGACTAGAAGCAATCCCCTCAGCCCAAAAATAAAAATGAAAAATGTTCTTATATCAAGGCCCAGAAAACAATCCATAAGCAGACAGATCAAATGATCCCCAATTATTGCTGTCAAGATTTGCGGAAATTCTTAACTGATCATTTGGTGAAAATACTTCAAAATCATGAAACTGCAGCATAGGTAATTGGCAAGGAAAATTTGGCAAATTCGGGCTATCAGACCAAATTTCGGGCCGTAATTCATCTCCAAACATAGTTTGCAACTTGAAATCATTAGGATTATGATCCATGAATTTTTGAACATTTTCTTCATGAATATTGGAGAGATGATCAGTGATTGTCACTTCTTGAAACTGAGCGGTATCTATGAAATCTACGGGCTCAGCGGTCTTTTGATACTCAAACAAAGCATCTTCTAGTCGGCTATCAATGTCCAAAGAACTTGCTTGAACTTCAGATGATGATGCATAACTAGCTCCAGGACTAGAAGACTCCTCACCACCACTTTTCTCATTATTTTCCACATTTTGGTTCAAATAATTCGTGAAAACCGTGGCCAAATCAATATCTATGCATTGATCACCAGTCGGACTAGTACCTTGATCGACATAATTTGCACCGCCGCACTCCACCTGCCTTGCTGCCTTTGCCCGCTTGCTTTTCCGGCAACCACCGCCAAACGGCACGTTTCTCAGTGATCCACCCTTAGTCCAGTACCTCCTGCAGCCTTTGCAGAAGTACCTAGGTTGTGACAAACTGTAGTTGTTGTAGTAGCAGAATTTCGTGTTGGACGAGGCACACCTAGGACAATTTGGAGCTATCTCAACATTTTTCGACCTCCATTTTGTTCCATCCATGATCAATGGCCTAGGTAGGCAGTCCATCATAGGAAATTCACAAGTATTATTATATAACATGTTGGAAATCTTGCAAGAGAGATGGAAATTCAAGATTTAGATATTGTGGGTATAGGAGAGAATATATGTATCGAATAGATACATAACAACTTATATATAGAGAGAGGTTGGTATAGTGATGTGGGGTGGATAGGTGGAGTGGGATGGAAAATTTGTAAATAGGGGCAGTGTGGGCCGTTAGCGAGCCGTTAGGACCAAGTAAGTGTTTGCATGTGCAATGAAGTGCCTGTCCACACAGACACTTCTACATATAAATCATAGGCGGAATAGACGTAGTTTACGTTTGGGTAATGTGGCATTTCTTGATTGGGTGTGTAAGAACGTGATTGATGGTCATTAGTCAATGCTTCCTCGCTTTCGTGATTATTTTTTAGATATCTTAAATTAAGCAAATCTTCTCTTATATTTTTTTTCGGAGTATTGATGAACTAGTTTTATCTTTTGAAAGTTTGATAAATCGAGGTTTTTCAACAATTGAAATGATTAGAAATTGATGAAGTTTGGCTATGTGACGCTGGGTAGAATAGTGATTATTTTGCACGCTAGTTCTACCAACAAGTTCACAGGGAAGAACACAAGATTAACGTAGAAAATACAGATAAAACGTCTCTGAAGTTTAAAGAACTTTCTTATATCCAACAATCATAAAAATAAGTCTACAAGCCGGACTTTATAACAAAAATTCGAATTTTACCAAAAATGGCAAAATTCCAAAAAACCACGCCAAATTAAAATACTGAATAAAATAAGTAGTCTGCAAAAAATCTAGCCCAATCGGATTAAAAATCATCTCCTAACATGCAATCGAAAGATTACCAAAAATAGCAAAATTTAACTAAGACTGGCCTAATTACCGAAACAAGTCTCAATTACTGAATTGTGGTCATACTCGTGATTCTGATAACCGTAGCCAAAGTTATGGCCAAATTATCGAAACATGTCTCAATTACCAAAATTACGCGATCACTTGCTATCATTGCGCCGATCTGCCAACTCGTGATACTTTAGAGCTATTAACGTCTTATCTGACAACTCAGCATCTAACTCGAACCCTCCTGCATCACTCTTTCATGTAGTTATCTTGAAATACAGTTTAAGAAGTCGGGGATTCACGATTCATTTAAGATAAGAAATTGAAGAGAGGATTCACAAAACTCTACTTACATCAATACAAATCTTCCGCCATAAATCATTTGAAATCCAATGTTGGTGAATAACCCTTGTGCCATAAATCATTCTCCTCTCTACCGTAACATGAGAAGACTTTATTAAGCTGATGTGATAAAGGAAAAAACAGATCAAAGGTTCTGTTACACATGCTAATGACTCGAAAAAGTTTATATGTTCTATTAAATATACATGTGATTTTTTATTTTTATTTTAATAAAAGACACCTAGACTGACATTATTACTGGGTTATAGTAGAGTCCTTTGGACATCAATTTCAAACTTTAGTGTCCATTCATTAAATATCAATACTGCTAAATTAAAAGTCTTTCAACTTATGTCACCTAGATACTAAATTATAGATGCATTGGAGACGCTTTTAAGAGATTAATAATATTTGTCGTCGTGATGATGAATTATCATGTTTAGATGACGTTGAATAATATGTCCAATACAATGTCTTTCACGTCCATGTATTTTATTGTATTTAATGCTACTGTATTGTCACATAGGGTGATGATCGATCATCCTTGATGACAAATAGCTTTAGTCCTCTCACATAAAGTCAATTTATTTTAAGCAAGTATCATAATTTCAGTTTAAATTTATTTTTACTCAATTTAATAGGGTGTTTGGTATAGATTAAAATTAGAATTTTTTAGTATGTAATAGAAGTTTTTGAAATGTGTGGTTGAAAAGTTGTTGGACCCATAAAAAATGTGGTTAATATTGATTGTTTGACTTTGACTTGAATTAAAATCGAATTTTAATCCGGACCAAACATGGGCTAACTATAATAAAAATTCATAATTAATTGAGGAGTGCACTTAAAATGAGCAAAAATGGTACTTAGTAAGAGAAATATCATCCGTGGTCAGCATGAATGTCCAAATACGGCGTATTTGACTCGTCTAGGGATCAACAAAGAATAGTTCGAGTAAGATTTGATTAATTAATTTAAGTCGGTTAACTTCAGAGGAAATGTTGCATTGCACGTGCTCAATCTGCTAGGTGTCGTGTAAACTATTAATTTAATTTAATTAATTCAATATAATTGAGAAATTGTGAGTAAATAATATTTGGGAAATAGGCGATTCTTTTCTTGCTTTTAGTTACTGATGAAATGCATTCTACTTCATTCTCAATCTTTGATAATTAAATAATGCTTGTTTTTAAAAGTAAACCTATGTGAATTCGAAATATTAAAAAAAAAATCTCAAAGTCAAACTTTGGGAATTCTAAAATTTAGAATGATGATAATAATAAATTAATTTATTATACAACTTTATAAGCATTTAGATGTGAATAGATAAATAATTTTTTTTTTCTTTGATATTATTTTGACATCTAACCTAATAGTAAGATCAATTTTTCTTCGACCTGTGCAAATATATTTAGAGTGTGTTTGATTGCATTTATTTTTTTTTTTATGAAAAATGTCAATTTTTCACTCAAATTCATACTTGAAGTGTTTGACTACTATTTTTTTCCATGGAAAATATTTTCTAACTTTTAAAAATATGCTTAATTTTTTTTTTTTTTTTTTAAGAAAACATTTTCTTTGGGGGAAGTATGTTTTTGTTTTCCTCAAAATAAGGAAAATATTTTCTAAGACATATTTTCAATATCAATCAAACATACTATCAGAGTTTTTATAGTAATGTAGTGTCACAAAATAACTATGTAAGCCAATAAATTTCGATTGAATAATCTTATTAAAATTCAATCGATCCAATATTTGCAAGACTCCTTTTATTTATATAGTCTATTTCAATAAATATTTTTCTTTTATCGTGATAATTTCTATCAACATACACGACGCTTGATGTAGGATTCGAGCCGACTCAACCGTATGAAACTTGGATCAAGTTAATCTGAATAACTCATGACTTGAATAGAATTTAGACTATCTGTAAATGTATCTACAAAAAAAGTAAGAAAAGAAGAGGAATAAATTGCAACTATGTATTTGCTCATTGTCACATGGCATCATTAAAATTTGAAAGCTTTGTAACAATCTTAGAATAAATTTCCCGTACGTGTTAAATTGATTCACTGTCAAGTCTGAATAAGATTTAAAGATGTCTATATAAAAGTGAAAGTACACGTATAAATACGCGTCTTGCCGATGTGTGATTTATCCCATAACAAAGAGTTTAAATAACTCGAATATGTATTTAACATATTCTAATCGTGTCAAAGTTGTATTTGTTTTAGACTTCTAGAACTATGATAAATTATCTAATTTAGTTACTCATTCATCCTAATGAATTTGTTTGTGTTATATGAGTTGATAGTGATTTCTCACAAAATTGTACAAAAAATTCATAGCCTAACTTGGAAATGAATTTGTGATTCTCCTGCTTTATCGATCATATAGTAATGGCTAATGGATCGTATTGCCCTCCCATTCTCCCAGTTGTACACAACTGTTAAATTTCCCCATAATGCCAAGAAATATCAAGGTGTGTGTGGTCACTTATTTGTAGGGACTGAAAACTCACATCAACAACACAAACCATGCATGTGGGTGTTTTGAGTCATTTTCATGCATGATCCAATGAGGGGTAGGGATAGGGATGGGGGTACAGGTGGGGTCCAATTGGGGTACCTAATCGTATAAACGTTTAATTCGATAAAGGAAAACAGTTCACGTGAAAATTGAGTTTATTTTTTCATCAAAGACCTACATAAACACAATTTTCATATATATGTGGTGGTGAGAGATGAACTCTGAAGCTTTATTTGATTTGATATCTTGTTGAATAACCTCGTTTAAGAACTGTTAATCATAAGAGCAAGGGGCATCAATTGCTTCCACAACTCAAATTATTATACTATTTTCATCATTACATCGTGGCAAAAAAACCATGTTCAATGTTCTAAAATTCACTAGTCATAAGTTTGGCATGTGGGTCGTGCTTGTCTATAACTCGCATGAGAAGTCTAGTCATGTTTGTGTTTTGTTTGGAATTAAATCGTGAATTGTTTTTGACATGTAGTTGAAATAGTTGTCCTTGTGGTGTCACTTCATGCTTCAAACAACTAGAGTTGTATTTAAATCTTTTTTCGCAAGATTTTCAAATTCCTTGATTTAGACATATTGCTAGAAACTGCTTTGAATTTCGCGTTAGATAGGCCTTGATGCAGTGATTTTCAGTTAATTTGTTTTCTTTCTTAATTTTTAAGATGAAAAGGTTAAAATTATGTAGTTATGTGTGCAAAACTCAATAAACTACTTGTTTTGAGCCCTAGGTATGTGAGATTTCTTGGCGCGTGCACAAGTTTTATAAATGGATGACAGCTAAACTTGAGTCTAGATATGTTGTCTCCATCTCCATGTTTCCTAGTAGGGATGGCAAAAAAAACTCGATACC
>CAIGRF010124501.1:47303-63624 GCA_903798235.1 Fraxinus ornus | reverse complement strand
ATCTTAAATCACAATTCTTCTTTTTTCCGATCTTTATCTTTCACAATATTAATTGATGTACAACCTGTGAAGCAAACCTTATATCCCTCAATCTAAGAAGAGATCTGAAGTAGCTCTCGCAGAGCTTTTTTTGTAATTTATATCTAGCTTCTTATAAACATCTTGTACTACCCGTAGTCTACATCTTGTTGTAATTGTAGTGTCAACTTGAATCTTCTCCACGGCACTGTAAATTATAAAACATGTACAAATATTAGAACAACTGATGACAGTAAAGTACATACGAACAAGATGCATAAACAATATAAACCAAGTTAAGCATACAGATTTCCGATAAGAAAAAATAAATTATGTACATATTGCAAACACACATAAAAAACTAGAAACAAAGGTGATATGCAATAAATCTGACTGAGAGTTCTATTAATAGATTGCCTCTAGAAAACAAAAGAAGCTAGCTAAAGCCTAACTTGAGATTAATGCGTGTTTTAAATTAGATAGCATCAATGTTCCTCATAGCTAAGCACATCATGTTTAACTATCAACAAAATGAAGGAAATAATAATAAATGCATCATGCTAGTTGAGTTTCAATATGATTGGTTAGGGAAATTAACAATCAGATCAATCCAAGTTGCATATTTTAATTATAGCAGTTCGAAGGAATCATATAATCACGATCATTTTGACAATAAATAGAGATTATCATCTGCAACTTCAAAAAAATCTACAATCAATCCAATTGTTGGAATTGTTAGTGTACTATATTTCTTATGCGCGGAACTTATGGATTATCCAGTATCTTTCAAACCTGTGAAAAATCAGGAGGTCTGGTGCATAGTCAGATTTACTTGAATTTCGTGGAATTTAAGGTATCCTAGAGTGGTCCTTGGAGTAAAGAATTCTCCAATTGTTTGTTTTGTAATTTTTATTATATTTTAGAATGTATGCAAAATTCCATCTCGAGAATCTGTTCTTTCCACACACACATCAATTGTATTTAGAAGTGTTGGTCTATTTGTTACTTGAAACAGCCTTATCTACAAGAAATATTATGTTTTCGATAAGTTAAAAGTTATAAAAAATTACTCCAGACAACTTTTGGATCGAAATCCAGAAACACAAAGTTCACACCATTGGTATTCAGGTCTAGACATTCAAAAATAGAATGATTGATGAAAACTCTTGTTTTACACTTCTTCCACTAAACCCTAAACGAAGGGGGGAAAGCAAACACAATACAGATTCAAGCACGTGGAAGACATTACCTGAAGGTGGTCCGACAAGTCTCAAAGCTAAGAAAAATGGAGATGGACAGAGAGATTGAGGGACAAGTCTCAAAGGTGAGAAATAGAGGCAGAGAGTTTTGATAGTCTAAAACTCTAATTTGGGAACAAATAGTTTTGGAAATTTAAAGAAGAAGACAATTTTTGAAACTTTAGAAGAGAATAAGAGCCTGTTTGGTAACAATTAAAATCCAATTAAAATTGAAAATATGGCCGTTATTGGGTCCTACATGTCTAATAAAAGTTAACAATAACGACTAGTTTTTCAATTTTAATCCGATTTTAATCTCTACCAAAAGGTTTTCAATTTTCATTTGGGAGAAGAAAATGATTTTTCATTCTTCAAATTGGTTTTACAAGAAAGGTTAAATAGTCTTTTCATACTTTTAAATAATTATATTTTATTTTATTCTAGAATTTGGTCAAAGACATTTTACACAAATAAAGATTGAGGGGTGGCCATCAAAACCGATTCCCCTTCTTCATAGAGAGAAATAGGTGAGTGGTTGTAGAATAGGTAGGGGATGGAGCAAACCTGAATTTTTAAATAAAAATCTTAGCACCTGATTTTTAAATAAATAATAGGACATTTACGCAAATGTCCAATTCCATACTTGTCAATTTAAAAATGTTTAATTTTGATAACTCTTACGAAAATGACAAATTTGGTACCAAGATGGCTATTATACCCTCAATAAAAAATGAAGCATTTTTTTTTTCAATTTCATAAATTCGAGAAGAACAAGTAGCTTCCATAAAAATGTACATTAATGCTAGCTATTACCTAATGTCTTTGACCAAGTTCTAGCCTGCCTAATCCTAAAAGAAACAAGTCCACGTCGGGAGAAATGGTGCCGGAGAGAGAAGATGTATTCAACTACAGACGAAATGGGTTTGGAGGAGAGGATGAGAGAGAGAAAATGTTTTCAGCTACAGACAATCTCTTCTTTAATTTTTTTTCCCTTCTCTCCTCCCATTATTTTGGCGCCCAATGCTATAAAATAATCACAGCCGTCCACTTGAAAATTATCTCAACCGTACACGTCATTTTGTGAAGTGGCTTTGTAAAGCAATTTTTGTAATGGATTCATTTGCTTTCATTATCTATTAGCTATTGAACAGTGATTTTGGGGGGAGGAATGAAGAAGGTGAAGTAGAAAAATCATTAATACTAAAAAATAACTATATGCTTCCAATTCATAAAAAAAATCATATAATTTCATTTCAAAAAATTAATCTCATCCAAATTTGCGAGTTTATTAGGCTTTCCACAATTCACGGTAAAAAGTAATTTTTGTTTGAAATCTTGTTTTTATTTTAAAGTTGTGTTTAATAGTTGTTGTTCTTAACATTTCATGACGTTATCAACATTTTAAAAGTTGTTATCGACATTTGGATCATATTTATCCCGACATTTGACACTTCATTTGTCTAGAACGAAATTTTGTTATGAACTTGAGAGTTTTCTATATTTCATGAAGCTCTTGACATTTGAAGTGTGGGTATTTTGGTCTAAATTATAGTAAAATGGATATTGAACAAATTTTGAACATTTTTGCAAATAAGTATTTAAAAGTGACATTTTTTACAATTTCCTCACAAAAGATAACAAAAAAACAGGTGGGTATAATTTTTCTTTTTGAAATTTCTATTTGGGCTGGGACTCCCTTCTATCCACCCATGCAGACGTGCATGCTTGCTATACTTCTTTTTACTCACAAGAAGTTTACAGTTGGTTTTATAGGCAAATGTGGAAAGAAATTTCAATTATATATTAGTTGGAAATAAAAATCCACCAAATTCATAGGAATTCGTTTTCCATAAAAATAAAGAAAATACAGCTTAAAGTGGTTGACCTTAGAATTCGGTTTCCATTTCCACATTTCAATCAAACAACCAAAGTGGAATTCGTTTGTCTTGGATGTGACATTTTTCATAGAAAATTAGGCAATCAAACAGTGCCTTATATTTTTGCTACGACCCCCAAGAGATAATGATTTTATTTTATTTTTTATTTTTTTCTAGTTTTTACATTTCTTTTTAGATAGCAACTGTATAACATTAAATGATAAATGTCCTTAATTGATCCTATCAAGTATGACAACCTAAACTAGTGTTGGATAAAACTTTTTTATATATAGAAACCTTTTACTAAGGACCGTCTTGCTATAAACTTGAAAGGCGAGAATCTTGAAAAAATAAATAAATAGATAAGAATACCTGCAAAATGGTTCTCTGTATTTTTTTCTATCCTTATTGCAAGAACACTGTACAACTTTTCAAAGGCTTCCACTGAAATTCCAGTTACCTTATTCCAAATAACAGCAAACTTAATCATAATCCTCAGTACTAGCTAGATATCAGAAATGTAAAGGAAAGATGTCAATACAATACGATGAATATGAACCTTAACAGATTTCGACATTTATTTGAAAACGCGACGAGCACTAAATTTGCATTTGATGCAGAAATACAGCCAGCAAAATAAGCAAGCATCAGGAAGCTTTCATTTGGCATGTAAATACTTCACCGAGGCATCGTCTAGACACAACTATAATCACAGTAGAACTATGTATACACAAAATCCCTTTCTTGCACTTGACGCAAAGGGTAACACAATTCTATTATCTTATGGCGTATTTGGTAAGTTTGATTAAACATACAGGGCAGTATCAAGGAAGAAAAGAAGCCAAAATCTTGTCTATTGTCATGCCCAGTACGGTTTAATACTGTCATACCAAACATGCACTTTAAGATACAAACTTATTTAGCAACCTAATGTACTATTTCAGAAGAAAAAAGCCTGCCTCTTACTTTGGAAGTGATAGCCAAGAATCAAAAGTTAAGAGATCTACATGTAGCTGTAGAAGGTTTTCCATTCCCAAGCAGCTACATTCCGCCTAACCAATATCCTTTTACATGTAGTCATAGAAGTTATTCCTTTTTCGAGCAGCCACATTTCGCCTAACCAATATCCGCCACTTCACCACTGCCAGAACCTTGCACCAACTTGTTCTGGGCTTTCCGTTTCTGAGCACATGGAATCCCGAATTTGAAGAAAAGACACCAATATCATGATTGGTTGGACCAAGAAACAATCCATTCCCTTGCCACGTTGATGACTTAACCTGGAAATTGTTGCTCGTTGATGGATCGTCCATCAACTGATGTGAGACCCCATAGTTAACTCCAGAAGCCCATGTATGCCCTCCATCAAGGAATCCGTTTTGATAATTACTAATCCCAGAAAGGTTTCCCAATGTTGAACTGAAACCTTGCATTTGGAGAGCTCTCTCCCCAAAAGAAACATCAATTGAACTATTATCCCATCCCATTTCACAGTTAGATGGAGGTGAAGTTGTATGAGTAGAATTAATCTTTCTTGGCAGTTGATCTTGTTCGATGAGGATATTAGAACTCTGAAGAAACAAGCTAGGATGGCTAAAATCGTCTGCTGATTCAAGATTTGACATTAGCATTGGGGAGCTGACAACTGTCTGATCATCAAATGAGATCAAGTCTTTCAAGTTTTTATAAGCATGCTGCTTCAAATCTTCCACCACTTGCATCTGATACATGTCGAGTTTATCCAAAGAATGATAAGTTTGTCCATCAAAAGTCACTCCTACAACCTCGTAGATGGAATTGAACAAAAGCCCGGTCCATTGTGTAACCCTATATGTGTATAACTTCTTATCTAACATACAAGTTGTAGCATGTCCAGTGATTGTCTCCCATGTCTTGTTGGAGATTTTAGGAAGTTCCTATAATTTGAACACGTTGGGTCAGGTGGTTTACCGAAATTTTTTCGTAAAGAGCCCAGTTTCAAATTCATTTATGAAATTTAACATTGAACCAAGGATACCAAGAATGAGTATCTTACAGCGCGTAGAGAGAACTTGTCCATAATATATTTCCTCAAGAAATCTTTCACAGTGCGTATACCACATTCAACCAACCTATTGTGGGATGCACCATCTTTAGCGATCTTTTCCAAGCGCCAAACATCATCATCCAGGGATGGTGGATAGTGCTTCTGGTATGCTACAGGAATAATGATATGTTAGTTTCTCCATTAACTATCATGGAATTGAAATTGAGTGTGTATTTATTACTTTGTTAAGAATAGAAATAAAAATGAATAGGTGAATCATCAAACTTTTTTTGATCTAACAGAAAAATCTTTCAGAACTTCCACATCATCATGAAGCATCAAGAAACTTTTGAAAGAAAAATGTGCTTCAACAAATTAGACAAATGTTCATGTACTGGAGGAAATATCATAGCAACTTGAAGGACATGTAGTTATTAACGTATTATTTGCTTAAAGCATCACTTAATTACAATTACATGTTGACCAAAAAAGAGGTCTGAAGTGACTATGAACAAAATTTGATAGGGAAGAATGGTTCAGAAGAGATACTCACATTCTCCACGATGATCTTTTACTTTGAAGGCTTCGCTTATTCCTTCTCTGATTCTTACTTCTGTGGAACTCGAATGCGCTTTTGCTCCCAAACAAAATTTCCCACTCCTTATCCAGCTTGAGTTGTCGGTAAAACAGACATCGCCTATATAACCTACACCCTTGTGCAAAGAAACTATTGAGTCCCCATTCACCAACGGCCTTCTTCCTTCCCTGTTCCGTACAATTTTGCTATTAAACTCCTCCTCTGTCCAATCTTCTCGATCATCGGAATGAAAATCACCATCAACCACGATAAGGTTGACCTTTATTGAAGATAGGGGTCCAGATGTTATCATTTTCTGAGAAACAGAATCATACAATACTATCTTCACAGGGGCTTTCCCCTCAGATACCACCCTATTGAATGTGAACAGGGTTGAAGGCAATTTACTGTCAAAACGCAACTGCAAGCTCCTTGATCCAGAACATTGCGAGGATCTCAGTGACCGTTGGATTGCATGGTCCACCACCTCACGAACCAAGCTTCGAATGGTGGGCTCCAATCTGGGTATATATTCTTGCAGTGAATGACCATTCCTTGTCCCTCTTAAAACACTTGCAATTATATGCCGGCGTTTATATTCTCCGGTTGCAAGTTCAGAACCCTCCTCACCCCCGTCCTTTGGGAACGAGACGGAGAAGCCTTGCGGAAAATGCAACGCGGTGAAATAATCCAGTTACGTTTAGGTTGACCTTTATTGAAGATAGGGGTCCAGATGTTATCATTTTCTGAGATACAGAATCTTACAATACTATCTTCTCTGGGGCTTTCCCCTCAGATACCACCCTATTGAATGTGAACAGGGTTGAAGGCAATTTACTGTCAAAACGCAACTGCAAGCTCCTTGATCCAGAACATTGCGAGGATCTAAAGAAACATTTTTAGTAGATAAGAGTATCAAAGTGCTATTTAACTTGAAAAGAAGGTAGGATCAATAGATAAGTAAGCTACTTGTCAATATAAAGGCATAAATTCAAGAAACTAATCCCAGTCGGTCATTAATACATTCTAAATAATCCCATGGAAAATGACATCTAATAAGTGTTTTATGACATGATAGCTTGATAAAGGGACAAAGAACCACAGATGATGCAAAACATCTATGCAATACAATAATTGCTGGATGAACTAACCTCAGTGACCGTTGGATTGCATGGTCCACCACCTCACGAACCTATCATACAGCGATTCAAAGGGATTAATGAATATAAAAAGTTTTAAGGCAAAAAAAAGGCTATCTAACATACACATGAGTCACTTCTTCTCAAAAAGACATCTGAAATAAGAATTCAATAATAATAAAAATACCAAAACGTTAACCTCCAAATTCAAAATTTAAAAAGCATATCAATGACTTGAATATGATTAAAATTTTATAGCTAAGTTTAAATTCCACACGTTTTCTTCACAAAAAAAAAAGTAAATTTTGCAAAAACAATAACAAATTACATAAACTACCATCATGAGGACATCCCAGGGTCACTGTTGACATCCAAGGGTAGGTCAAATATGGTAACTCGTGACAATTTATGAAAAATGTTATAAATAGTTAGAAAGTGCAAAAAGGCAACAAGTCTTTTGAGTAAATAAATATCTTGCCACCTCACCAGTGGGATCTAAAATACCCACATCACCGCCGGTGGGCAAGATATAATGAGCAGGAGATCAGTCCTGTTAACAAGCAAACTTCCAAGAACCAACGTTACAGAATCAAGCTGTCACATCCAAACGTATAAAAGAGACTTTTCTTCGAATCATCAAAATCTTATCACTTCCTGAACTTCAAATTCACAGCAGAAATACGTATAAAACTACAAAACTTTTCTCGAATCACAACGATGCATTCGTATCAGTTAACACGAACAGAGATGATACCCAACTTCAATTTTCAGCAAACGTCTGGACAGAGAGTAAACAAGAGGAGACTTTTCTCGAATCATCAAAATCATCACTTTCTAAACATTCAAATTTACAGCAGAAATACGTAAAACGTTTACAGTAACAAGAACAGAGATCATACCAAGCTTCGAATGGTGGGCTCCAATCTGGGTATATATTCTTGCAGTGAATGACCATTCCTTGTCCCTCTTAAAACACTGAAGAGACCCAAATACATAAACATCAGGGGGCAAAAATAAAACGAGAAACACATATGAATCAAGCTTTAATCCACCCACCTTGCAATTATATGCCGGCGTTTATATTCTCCGGTTGCAAGTTCAGAACCCTCCTCACCCCCGTCCCTAAGAAATCGTTTCGATAACATCAAAAAGCGAGATTCACTACCCTTAAAAGCTCAACTAATTAGAGAATCAATGTCCAAGACTTCTAAAGGCAGCTAATCTTAAGCTTCCTTAACTTCCTCCTTAAATAGAAATGTCCAATTTACTGGAAGTACCTAGGAAACTACAAATTTCAATTTATGATTAAACAATTAAACAACTCAAATCACAAAAGTCAAGCAAATATTTGATCATTAAGAGTAACGTTATGGGTTGCAAATATAGTTTAATAGCCTCTCTAGAATAAATAAAATGTGAAATTAAATAATTGGACTTATTTTATTTTACTTACACATTATCGTCATTTATACTGTATTTGTAATTCTAATGAAAATGAATAGCATTACTCGATCATTAAACCTAATAAAGAAAGCCCATTAACTATCTCATTATTTTAAGCATTACCAAATATTGAATTTCTTGGATTTTATGGTTTTTGCACAGTTTATATATAGTACAGAACGTCGAGTGAAAAATACCAATTTCAAATTCTACAAACTAAAAAAATTTCAACATAACCGAAACAACCGCGTAAATGCTTAAAGTAAAAGGGACGAACAAATCAAGAACACGTATATCACAAAAAGTTAAAGAATAAAATCATAAGAAAAGACGTGAAAGAACAGAGAAAAACAAATGACGCGGGTTTCTGACTAGTACTACGATATATTGATAGTGTGCTATAACTTTGGGAACGAGACGGAGAAGCCTTGCGGAAAATGCAACGCGGTGAAATAATCCAGTAGGAGAAAAAGAGAACGTGGCGCGTTTTTGTGGCGAAGAAATCAAACAGCGTGAAGGAGACGTCTCGTCTATGTCGTCTGTTTGATCGTGCCTCTTCAATCATGTTTTAATTCACGGACTCGTAAAAGACACCGGTTAGATAGTTAAATATTTCGTTACTGTTCAAAGTTATACGATTTTATTTATCAAATTTTAAAATACTTTCAAATGTTCAAATATTTGATTAATCACCCAATTTATACTTTTGTTACACTTTACTCGCTGAAGTTTAAAATATTTTCAAATGGTTAAAATAGATTTTCTTTAAGTTTCCACCTAGATCAAAAATAAAATAAAATAAATATCAACTAGATAGTGAGGCTGTCTATCTAAGGGTCTATTTGATTGTAAATGTGAAAAATGGGTGGAAAAAAAATGAATTTTAAGGAATTGAATTGCATATAAATTGTTTTACTGAGAATTGTAATTAATTGTGTTTGATTGGTATAATTTTCACCTGAAAAATGTTGAAAGTTTGGTGTCTGTTTGACTTTATTTTTCATGAAAATTGTCCGTTAAAGTGATAATTTCTTTTACCATTGAGTCTAAAATTTGTTTCACTTGCCAAAAAAATTTTAAAAAAAAATTATCATACCGAATACCATTCGTTTGACTTTATTTTATATGAAAATTATCAATAAAAGTGATAAATTCTTTACCATTGGGTCTAGAATTTTTTTCAATTGCCCAAAAAAAATGGAAAATGAAAACCTACCTAAAATGTGGGAAAGCAATTTCAACCAAAACAAGGAAAATGTGCACGTGTGAGAGAAAGTGAGAAAAAAAAATTCAGGTAAAATTTTGGCAATCAAACACGTAAAAAGTAAGAAAATGAAAAATATTTTCCATTTTCCTTGGAAAATCAATGGTATCAAACGGGGTCTAAGACAAGAATATTGATATTGTAAAAAACATAAAATTTATTTGGTCGTCAAAAGTTATGTTCAAAGGGGGGAAAAAAAGAATGCCAACTTCAGTTTGACATAAATAATTAATTTAGATGAAAATCTTCCATTACGCCGAAAAAATTAAATAGAGAAATAAATTATTTATTTTGATTGAGATCATAGACCCAAAACAAGAAAAAAAAAATCTCAAACAGGCAATGAAATTTTCAATTTAGAGTCAATAAAATTATTCAAGACTCAAAATATGATTTTTAGAGTTGTCACAAGTACGTGTACAATATTTAAAACTTCAAAAATCTCAATTTTTGAACAATTGGATTAAGTCAATAAAGTTCAATGATCACTTAAAAATATTTTAAAATTCAATGATTAAAGTATGACAGATATACAAATTCAATGACTAATGAAACATGGTAAATGGGTAATAAAGTACAACATGTTAAATTCAGTGATGAAGGTATTTTAAAGTTCGATGACTAATGAAAATATGGTGAGTGAAAGATAAAATGCAACGTGTTTAAATTCAATGAGCACTCAAAAGTATTTTAAAATTTGATGAGTAAAGCGTAACGAAAATATAAGTTGAGCTCGTATTTGATACACATTCTTTTAAAATAAATAATATCAAAACTCATTTTCAACCATATTTTTTCAATAAAATATTATTTTTCATCATATCAATAATTTTTTCTTACTTTTTTAACCACATATTTTTCATCGTATCACTATTTAAAATATATTTTTTCCCAATAATATACATCAAACACACCCTAAATGACTAATAAAACTTTTAACTCTCGTGTTAGGAGTTATCGGACAAAAATTTGAGTTGAGTCATCATTTTTTTTTACTTATTTTTTTTTTTTTTTTTACTCGAATATTCCCAAAATTCTTTATAAAAGTTAGGGGAATTGCAGTCACCGTATCAAACATTTCATTTGTCTTCCACTAACATTTCATTTGTGTCACTACAGTACCAAACCTTTTAAAAATTCGCACTTGAATTTCAAATGGGTGAAAATTCATCCATTTGATCGTTAGTTGACCAGAATATTAAAATTTGACAAAATACAAAAAGGGAAAAATAGTAACTTCAAGATTTTAATATAAAATTAAATAAATAAACGAAAAAAAATAAAATAAAAGGCTTTCTGTATCTATTTCTTCTCTCTTTCACACACTCTCTTTCTCACCCCACCCTTGAAAATCGTTACAGCCACCACCACCACCACCACTTGCTAGCGATGTCAACGAGTCGAGCCCGAGCCCGAGCAGGGAAAAAAAAAAGCTTGGGTTCGGCTCGAGCTTTTTTGGGCCCGAACCGAGCCGAGCAAAGCCCGGCCAAAAAAATGAGGCTCGGCTCGAGCTTTCGACCCGAGCCTTAACGGGTCGAGCCGGTTCGGGTTTTTTGAATTTTTTTATATATATATATAAAGGCTGCAGGCAACCTTTGCTGCCTGCAAAGGCAACTTATGTTAGCTACCTACTGTAGGCAGCGGCAGCTTTACAAGCTGCTTTAAAACAAATTTAATTTTTTTTTAAAAAATTGGTAGGCTCGGCCCGGGCCTTGGCTCGATACAATCGACCCCGAGTCGACGAACTTTTTTGCCACCGTTACCACCGACACCATTGTCGAGTCGCCAACCAAATTGAACAACCACCGACCACAACATCACATATACCTACACAAAAATAAATATACAAATAGATACAATCACCACCGCCACCCAAAATAAAATGAAAAGTTATTTATAAAAAAAACATATTATGTATAATAGAGAGTAAAAATTAAATAAAAATTATGCACTCAAAACAATACTTTTTATTTTGATTTTCTAAAAATTATTTTTTGATTTCTCCTTATAATTTGTTTAACACATATTCTTTTATATGTCAATGATCAATCAATTCAAATATGATTTAAATAATTCAATGAATAGAGTATTGAAAAATGTGCTTTGTTAAATGCATTGATTGTAAATTAAGAGTAATATAGTGAATTTAAAGAGTCAAACTCATACTCTGATTAAAAAATTAAAATAAAGAATGTTTTAAAATATCTTATGTATTATAGAGTGTAGTTTTTAAATTTAAAGCGTCAAATTTTTTATGTACTTCAACAATGCTTTTTTTTTTCTTTATTTTTTGCTATTCATTTTGCTTTTATAAAAAAAAAAAATTATTAATTTCTTCTCATATTTTATTTAACATATTTCCTCCATCTTATAAAGATATGTTTGCTTTCCTTTTTGTTTGTCTCAAATTATAGGTCACTTTCTTTGTTGAGAGTATAATTATTGTATTAATTTTATACTCATACTTAATGTGTCTTTTTATCACCAAATATAACTACCATATCCTATAGAGATAGGTTTGATTTCTTTTTTCATCTATCTCAAATTATATGCCACTTTTCTTATTTAAAGGATATATTTTTATTTTTATTTTCTAATATGTCCCTATTTAATATACCTTACTATGAACAAATATAAACAAATCATATTTAAACCATTACATAATGTAGATGTATATTAGAAAAAAATATAAGAAAAATTTATATTTTTAACTATATTAATTATTTTTTTAAATTTGTGTGAAAATAGAAATAAGTCTATCTCTATGGAATGAAGATAGCATTGTTGTTCAATGTAGTGGTATATTAGAAAAATGCATGTAAAATTTATAATTCTAACATATATTAATTAAATTTTTTAATTTGTGTGAAAATAGAAAAAGAAATCCTATCTTCATGGAATGGATGTTTTGAATTTTTACATATCAATGATCAATTAATTTGAAGTATAGTTTAAAAGTAGAGTATTGAAATTTCTGACTTATTAAATGCAATCATTGTACATGTTAGGTTTTTAGTATTGACGATTCTGTAGACAAACTGACTAATTTGTAACATGTTGTAAAAGTCAAGGACCTAGGGTGCAATTTGTATAAGTTGTTATGAGATCTAGGGTTCGAGTATGAAAAAGATGAGAAATATGACGCCCATTTTCACTGGCTTATCGCCTAGATATTGCTCAAGCGACAAATGCAGAATGCCTATCGCCCGATTGTCACTGAGCTCTCGCTTGAGCGACGGTGTGTCGCCAGCATCTCGCTCGAGCGACGTCGATCCGAAAAATCCTAATTTGCGTTTTTAAACATAATTTTTCGGCCCATTCAAATACACTCTCATTTAAATATCCAAGTCATTACACGAAAATTGGTGATTGTCTTATTGTGCATCATATTCATATGATCTTTTGAGAGATCCAAGAACACAATTCATTGGTAAAATTATCTATATCATTCTTGAGATCCGACAACCAAGTTTTGGGAAAACATCAAAGTTTGTGAATCCAAAACACTTGACTTCCTTTACACTTTGAGGAAGGTACTTTCTCAGTTGGATTTCAGAAGTTTTTGGAGCTTGAGAGAGGTTGGAATACAAGCGCAAGAAGAAGAACAGGAATAGGTGATTCCTGGGTATCTACTTGAAAGAGACAATTGCAGAAGATTGTGAGTCTGGAATTTACAACAGATCTTGGTAGTTACATAAGGTAGATTGGAAAATCTAGCAGGTTGGTTAGAAAGTATCTACGGTAGCAGGTCGTGAGTCTGGAGGAACAACAGATCTTGGAGATTATACGAATTACAATAGCGGGAACTAGTGAAATTCGCTAGGTTGGAAACACACTGTAATCTATATTGTCTATAGTGGAGGTAATTGGTTTGATCCCGGAGTTTATACCCAGTTGGATTTCTCCGTCATCATATCTGTGTTCATTATTATTGCTTTCCATATTACAAATTGTAGTATTCAAATATAAGATAATTGAATTGTATGCTTAATCATCTAAAAACTATTAAAAAGTGACTTGTTGCTTTTAATAGATTAATTCCCCACGTAAAGTCAAACTTAATTAGTAAATCACGTATTTTTCAATTGGTATCAGAGCCTAAGTCTGATTCCTGACCTTAATTATCTAGATTAGCAGTTCATTGTCCGTCCCGTCATACTTTGATGGCAGTAATTATGTCTACTGGAAAGTTAGAATAATAGTCTTTCTAAAATCTATGAATGAGTGTATATGGCTGAGTGTTGTGAATGGTTGGAGTGCCCCAGTACAACGGTAGAAAATGTAGTGATCCCCACTCCCATTGCTAATTGGACTAGAACAAACTTAGATAAGTGTAACTGGAATAACAACGTTTTACATGCTTTATTTATGGCTGTATCCCCGAAAGAGTGAGGTAGCCAAAGACGTTTGGGATATTCTACAGACCACACATAAGACACTAATGCTGTTAAAAACTCTAAGTTGCAGATGTTGACCACTAGGTTTGAAGAGATTATGATGAAAGAGGATGAGACATTTGATGAATTTTATGCGAGCTTAAACGATATAGTAAATTCTAGTTTCAACCTAGGTGAGAGAGTCCTAAAGCCTAAAATTATTAGAAAAATCCTTAGATCCTTACCTGAGCGATTTATGGTTAAAATCACTGCTATTGTGGAGATTAAGGATATAGACTCTATTAAGGTGGAAGAGGTGGTTGGATCTCTCCAGACTTATGAACTTCCATTAGCTATACCTACAAATGATAAGTCATTGGCCTTAAAAATCGTGAGGAATAGTCTTAAAGAATCTTCTGATTCCGATTCACCGAATAATGAAGAGTTAGCTTACCTAGCTAAAAAATTTTGAAAAATATTTAGGAAGAAAAATAACTTTCAAGAGAGACACAAAGATGGCCCGAGTGAATTTATGAGAAAATCTAAATCTGTGAAGTGTCATAATTGTTGAGGTTTTAGTCATGTTAGGAGTGGGTGTTCTAGCAGTAGAAGAAATTTGGATAAGGCAATAAATGTTACTCTCACTGATGATGAGTCTAACTCTGACAATCAGAGTGAGAAATCTACTTGGGAGGAATGTGGAAAATATATTGCCTTTACTACGAATATTAAGAATGGATCTGACCAATGCAGTGAAAAAGAAGAGGGCTTAGATAATGATGAGGATTCCAATGAAGAGTCTGTAAGTGAGAAAGATATCCAAGAGGCTTATTATAAAATGTATGAGGAGAGTCTTCAGATTCTTACTAAAAACAAAGACTTGAGTGCGAAGAATAAGGAGCTTGAATTGGAAAATGAGAAGTTAGTAGCACACATTAAGGAATCTACCTTGATCCTGAGTGAACTGAAATCCATGAATGAAACTTTAGAGACTAAGGTTAAGAATCTCACCATTGAGCTTGAGAAGTCCTCTAGGAATGTCGTGAGTTGACCACTGAGAGAAAGACCTTAGAAATCCAGGTTAAGAACCTTCAGAATAATCTAGAATATTCTAAGTCTCAACTACTTGCCTTCTCTAGTGGTTCTGAAAGGTTAGATAACATGTTAGGAATGGGCAAGCCGGCTAGAAATAAGGGAGGTCTAGGTTTTGAGGAGAACGGTGATAGTACGTCTAAGATCACATTTATCTCTACCATTGACTAACCCAAATATATGCCTAACCCTAATCTTAAGGATAAGAGATTTGTTAGACAGAGGCCTACTAGACAGCGTAGGACCCGTCGACCAAGGAATAGACGTCAGCGTCCACATAACATTGGTCCTAGGTTTGTCCTGACCTGCTTTCACTACGGTGAGTTAGGACACATACGCCCTATGTTATCAATTTCTGAATAGACAAAGAGTCAAGAGCCCTAATAGAAATAGAAATCAGGAGTTTGTTTTACTAATCAAGTAAATCGTTTGACCGAGTTGATTATACAATTGTCTGGGAATTGTTCTCGTACCAGGCAAGTCAGGGTGAAAAATGGTGATCTTAAAAATTGCGAAATAGATCACAGTGCTCTCAAAGGTAAGAGTATTTACATACCTAATTGATTAGACTTTTTTATGCATGCTCATGCTTTCTTACTGTGTGACATTGATTTATTCATGCACCACATCTGTTTGTTTGTTTTCCAGGTAGAAAATTCATGCATATTTTTTATTTGTTTATTTGAGTGTTTAACATTTTTTTATGCATGGTGCATTCATATTTTAAAATAAAATTTTTAAAAAAAAAATTGGAAATTTGAAAAATGAAAAATGAAAAAAAAAAATATGATAGGATGATGAATTTATTATAGCATAATCTATGACTCTCGTAAACTTGCATGTTGTGATCATGTATGAACATAATTGATGAGATGTATCATAGTTTTCATTACTTTCTTGGTTTTATATGAGTATTTAGTATATATGTCTTCATGTACAATCTGCATTGCATACATTATGATGTTGTTAGTGGAACTCTACCGCGTGTGTGAGATTTGAGATGACAATCACATGTTAGTAAGGTGATTTTGAACATGAATTGACATTATTTATTAGACCTAGGGTTGGATAAAACTCCCGATCCGAACCGAATCGAGCAGTTCTTCATAAGTTGAATACTCGAACAGGTATCTGAATTGAGAACCGATGGGTTTGGGTAGGTTCCCGGTTCTAGACCAAGAACCAAAAAATCGAATAAGAACCGAATCTAAATATTTTTTAAATTTTTTTATATTAAATTAATTAAATTATTTTAATTTTTTCTAAACAAA
>CAIGRF010124501.1:8803-18892 GCA_903798235.1 Fraxinus ornus | reverse complement strand
TTATAAAGTTTTTATATTTCAGAGACTTTTTCTCTGTGTTCTCGGTGTTATTTTTGCATTCTCCCTTATGAAATCTTTGGTAGAACTAGCCCGCAGAATAATCTTTATTCTGCCCAGTGTCAGTTTTCTATTAAGAGCCAACATTAGAGTATTTAGTATTTACTTAACAGGATAAGATAGTCTAAAACTATTGATTGCATATTCATAAGATAATAATAATAACATTAGTGCATTTTGGTTTTCCATACAATAGTTTGACTTCCCAATGTACATGGGAGTACTATCGTTGAATTTAGGAATGATGTATTATTAATTTATTTGATGACATATTTCCTTATAAAGATAGGAAAGAGACGAGTTCACAAAAATAAACCTATAATACTGCAAATAGTAATCACTTTAGTGAAGAAGAATTAGGATGTAGTAAGAGGGTCAAAGCACAAATTTTTTTGGCATATATTTTCTAACTTATATATTAAAAAAATGAGCCAAAGATGTTTGATAAAGCGATATCAAGTCTAGAAGCTCAGTTTTGAAAAGATGCTATGACTTGTGAAATTGATTATATTATGTAGAATCATACATGAAAATTAGTAGATATCCTACCTGGAAACAAGCATTTTTCAAGAGAAAATTAAGCATGGATTGATCAATTGATAAATACAAGGCCAAATCAGTAGGCGAATGGCTTAAACAAAAAGAAGACCTTGATTTTTTTAACTTATACTCACCAATGATTAGAATCACTTCTATTAGAGTGTCAATCGAATGGAAGTTAAGACAAATTTCTTAAATGGTAAACTAGAAGAAAACAATCTATGTGGAACAATCCTAAAGATACATTGCTCCTGGACAAGAGAAAAATGTGAATAAATTTGTTAAGTCTTTGTGGGGACTAAAACAAGCGCCAAATAATATTTTCTTCGTTAATTATATTATTTAAAAACATCCCAAAAATTAAAATGTGACAAGTGCCTTGGCTTCCAAAATCGACAGTTAACAAGCGTACTAAATGAATAGTTGTGTCCAGACGATTTCTATCGGTTAAAACACAAATTTTAGCAGTCGTGCTCTTTGTCATGCAACTTTTCAACTTTTATATATAAGTTTCCTTAATTTAAGGATTTTGTATATTCCAAATCTTCTTTTGCAATATAATATTTTCTTCTTCCTTGAACATTTCACCTTTTCCATTTTAGTCCCAAATATTTTAAGTCCGCTTTTGCACATTTCAAGTCCCCTTTCGATTTAGAGAGATGCAAACATTAGTAGATTCATTGGTCATGTAATTTGGAGCGCTGCTATTATAAGTCTGGATAGTTGTATCTTGGGAGACGAGATCAAAGATCATATTAGAAAGAAAAAGTTAAACTCCTACTTTGACCATTTCAATTATTATACATTATTTTTCTTCCATGTTTGTTTTTGGATGTGAACATTAGCGAATTAACTTTTAGAACTATATAATAAATGAAATCAAAAGAGATGGTTCGTATATTATTTATACTAATCCTAAACTAATAAAACAAATAAAATATTTATCTAGTATGAGTGTGTTTGTATTGAAATCGTGAATCCTCTATTGTCGTTTAATTCAATTCTTAATTCGTAATCTAGTAAATTCATGCATTTTAGACAATCGATAATCCACTTTTATTTAATTTTTTTTCCAAAATATATTAAACCTATGTTCAACACGACATGACTGAACCCTACCCAATCCCATTCCTAGTTCAAATTCATATGAAGAACCTGCATTGATTCACGAGATTTATCACACATGATTAATGCACATGCCATAGATATTATTCCTAATACCTATTGTCCATGTGTTGATTTTGTCACATTGTAGATTTATTGTAAGTATTCCTATACTACCACAAGCAACTTTTTATCTAATTGGTGATCAAGCAATCAAATAATTTAATGAGAATGTAAAATCAATCAAGAAAAATCAAGAAATACTAAATTAATTGTCATGAATTAAAATAAAAAAATAATAGGGTTCATCATTCATCCAATACAATTGAAAAGCTAGCCTAGCATATTGTCAAGAATAAACACGTAGAAGTGGAACGACATCACCTATAAATTGACGGAACGTGATTAATTCCCAATTTTCTTGCCGTGCATATCTTCCTCCTTTCTTCTTCTTCTGCGTGCGTGTGTATTATTTTTCTCCTCCCCCAAGCTACCTCTATATGCGTGTGAATATATATAATCTTTTGGTTGCTTTCTTTTTTCCTCTTTTCTGTGCAAAGCTGTTGTCCTCTTCCTCCTTTCTGCTGTTTATATGTATGTATATATAATATAACAAAATTCAGTAGCCCACACTACAACATTTTATAACATTCAAATAGAGCATTTTTATTAGTAATGCTATAAAATAGAAGTAAATTTGATCTAAACTTAATATAATAGCATTCATTAAAAAGGCCCACTAAACCAAATAGCCCAAATTACTTCTCTCCCTATTTTACCTAAATATTGGCTTCCCCTTTAGAAGAAGGGTAATTGTAACACTAGGGAGGAATCTGATGTTGTTTCCAATGCTTACCATTAAGGTGTTTTGTTCTTTACCTTTTCTTCTATCACTAGATCTAGGGATTCACCCATTTCTTTCCCTGTCAATTTAATTTTCAATTCAATTCTTATTCCTACTATAGTGATTCTCAAATTAGGTTTAGATGGTGGTAATGCTGAAGGTTACGAAGGTGATTCCGGTGGATATAGTGGTGGTGCAGGGAGGGAAAGGTATCATCCTTATGGAGGTAGAGCACGTGAGTAAAAAAATGGAGTTCGAAAGCAGTTAATTAGAGCAGTTCAGAAGGTACCACTTAGAAATGATTTAATGGCATAAACTTGGCCGATAGTCGAGTGGCGTGCAGATGCTCCTCAAATACTCTAAATCTCCAGTAACCTTTCCTATTGGTCTATGCATCTGTATGTGATAGGTGCTGCTATTTATAGAAGAAAGATTGTGATAGAATTAAGAGGTTGATTCAAAAATACGATTACTTCATTCACTAACGGGAATAAATGTCTAGTTTAGTTATTTCATAATCACATATCTGGTCTTGAACTGTCATATGGTAAGGTGCATGACAGAAGTTTGAATTTTATTAGTCCTCTGTGAATAAAGAATACCTTGCCACTTATCTTGTGTAAACACATTGAGTGCCATGTTTGTCGTGATTCTTGTTCAGAAATTGAGTCATCTGTCACATTTGTATTTCTTTAAATTTCAACAATAATTTTCTGAAGTGCAGTCTCATTCACATTTATGTGCTAACTTTTTGCATGAATTTGTACAGATGCGTCCACTGTGGAGACATTATTTCTAAAATATTCAAGGACTAATCTTTGTGGTTAATAGCAATGACCGAGATTGTGTTGCTGAAGCAAGGGATGAGCTGCACAGGATGTTAAATGAGATAAGAGACCTGACTCTTGATTCTTGAAACTGGGTTAAAATATGATGAAATATATAATTTAACATATAAACGTAACAATGACATGTAACTTGATTTGTAAACAAAACTTAATTACCCTTGTATTGCATAAGATGCCATTTTGTTGGTTAATCATATGACAAATAATGATCATCTGATTATCTTTGAATTCTTTATATGTTCAACAGGATGAAAAAGAATTCAATTGATCAACTATGCCAAAAGATCACCATTTAGTTAAAAAGGTAAAGAAATGTACAAGTTCCGGTCCTTTTTGGTAAATTGAATACTTTTAATAGATTGCAATGAAACTTGAAATATTTCTCATGTTCCACATGCAGATGCTATAAGTGCATCTAGGTACGATGGTTGCATTGTTGTCTGACCAAGTTGTAATTGAGTAAATATCATAGACAATAGGGTAAAATTTTGTATTCTAATATCTTCGGTCTCTAATTAGAGGTATTACATTTTTACTTTACATTATTTTTATGATCTAACAAGTTGTTTAACTTTGCTAATTTTCAGATTTAAATGCATCATTGGTAGGATGTCTTCTCAAAACATGTTACAAGAGTTCAAAGAATTTTCTTTTCTAGAACTAGAACAAGATGGTTCCAATATGATTTTGTTTACTGCAATTTCAAGCATATGTTGCTATTAGTAATTGAAGTGTAGATGAAACATGTCTAAATTTGTCTACTGAATAGCTAAACTTGTGAATTTCTACGAAATAATATTGATGAGTGTTTTGAAATTTAATATTGGCCAAATTATTGTTGTTCATATCATGAATAATATACTAATGAAGAAGTACTGTTGAAAGTATATGCATTGCATTNATTGCATTCAACAAATGCTACAAATTTTAAAATTGTGATGGAAAAGGAATGGTATTGAAGATGTAACTATGTCAATTACAAAATGCTATTAAAACCAAAATTATAATGGAAAAAAATGCTATTAAAATAAAAAAGATTACACGAAAGAATGCTATAAATACTAAAATTATGACGATAATAAAATTCTATTTTAAAGTTTTTTCTAACACTTCATAATAGTATTCAAAAAATGTTATAATAGAGGTACGACTTTTAATAACACTACCTACAATAGCATTCCAAAAAAAAAAAAATGCTATAGAACATGATAGATAGCATTTTTCGCATGCCATAAATGAGTTAATATGTTGTAGTGCCACTATCCCCAAAGCTGTCAGCCACCACTTCTGCATGTATAATATATTTTTAACAGCCTCCAATGTGTATCTCTAATCTCTTCTTGCTGCCGGCTTTTCTGTGTATAGAATATACTTTTCATCACCACGTTCTCTTCTCCAGCTGCAATTTCATCTCTTTTTTGAACTCCATTTTTGCTCTCTGCGTGTGTATATAATACAATTCACAGCAACCAATATATATTTCTCCTCCTATCTGTCAGCTTTGTGTGTGTGTGTGTGTGTATATATATATATATATAAGTCATTTATAAGTACTACTATATTTACAACACTCCCCCTTATATGACTATTTACACAATAACTATCTCATTGAAATATTATTTGGCAAAACGTCAATTGGAAAAAATGTCAACAAATGAAAAAGTAGTACAAATATTCTGGAGTAATAAAATAATGCCTCATTAAAATCTCATCAAGAAAATCATTAGGACAAAACTTGATCGAACGAAAAAGAGTATAGTTACTCCCATTAATTTCAATTCTTATATCAAACGATTCATGTCTTGTTTCTCAATACCTTCAATATTGATATATGTACCGTCAATATCTTCAAGAAAATTCAGTAAGACAAAACTTGATGATTGCAGTAACATGATGATTCGAAAAATAGCTCTTATTGATCTCTTCGAGAGTTTCGTACATTCAAGAGTTATTATGAGAGTAAATGTCTTATATGTTATGAGATTTATTAAACAAAAATATGCCTCATTAAAATATTATTAGAAAAGATTTTGTGAGAAAAATCTCAATGAAGGAAAAAGAGTACATTATTCTTTTAAATACGCTTCAAAAGTTATCTCGTTAAAAATCCTACTCGTAAAACCCAATTGAACAAAACATTGTCAACAGAAAAAGGGTATAATGCATATTTAGTTTCTCTCATAATAATATCACTTGAATCATATGCTTCAAACGTAAAAATATTCAAGAATAGAATTAAGTCTATATAAGATAAGTTAACTATAATCACATTTATTGTATGGATATCAAATTTCATGTATTGTATCCACAACATGATATCATATCTATTTATATAAATCTTTGTAAAATTCTTTATGTGAAGAGTCGTACATTTCATATTATAGCTTTACTTTTTTTCATTTTCATTTCGCATAAATATACACCTTTATGTGTTCAGACTATAAATTTGGAAATTTCAGATTTCTCTAGTAATTTAATTTCTCTAGGATTTCATCATTTATTTGGCCTATTATTTATTCAATCGATATGCTTCAAAAAATTTATTTCAATTCCTCACTGTTCATAATATGATGCAGTAGATCATGTGTAAAAATGTTGTCGATAACTTTTTCTTTTTCGATTCTATTTATCGTATAATAACATAACTTATAGAGATATCTCAATTTTCAACACATCATTTACCTGAACCTTTTCTGAGGTTTTATAATTCGTTATGTCTAAATACTCATTAAGAGTACATGTCTTCTTAATGTGACCATCATTACAATTACTCCATTTTTATTTGGAGATCTTTACAATAAAATGGAATATGATCACGTTTCGAACGTATCATAAATTTATCAAATATAATATTAATTAATTGTCTTCCAAGATTTTAATTCGAGTTGGAGTATTTGAAGTTGGTGTGTGTGATATTGTTGATCTTTTTGATCAATAATTGAAGCTAAATGAATTATCTTTCGAGCTTCTGAATTGAATTATCTTTTGAGAGGATTTATATAACGATGCATCTGTACATTGTTTCCAGCTTTTTAATTTCCCATAATTTTGAAAAAATTGTCCAGTCAAATTGACAATCAGCCGACCTCTTTATAAAATATCACTAACCGGACTAAACTCCTCATTTATTTTTAGCATTCTTTACTTTCTATCTCAGTAGATTGTGGTTGATCAATTTTAAATCTA
This sequence comes from Fraxinus ornus, assembly GCA_903798235.1. NCBI lineage: Eukaryota > Viridiplantae > Streptophyta > Magnoliopsida > Lamiales > Oleaceae > Fraxinus > Fraxinus ornus. Next base: position 12,313 of record CAIGRF010124501.1, on the reverse strand, counting down.
ATGCATTATCAAAATAATTAGATGGGAAAATTAGGCTCTGACCATAAGCCAATTATAACAGGGAGAATTATAATACTGGCATGATGCATAATAACATTCCCTAAACAAAAATGAGAAGTATTTTGTTTTCAATTAAATTAATAGGAGGGGTTCAACAAGTAATAGTGTAAAAACATTTATCGACTTCTCAACTAATACTTATTAGAATTTAAGATTTACGATCACTAGTATTAACAAGACACACAATCTTGATTTTATATAATTTGAAAATTATGATCACAATTTAAAATTTGAGCAGTAATTTGGAAAATCTCAAGTTGCGAATATCATGTAATCATTTAGTTTAGCTAGTTATGTTTAATTATCAATTGTCAATAAAGATAACAAATAATATATAGGAACTCATTGGATTGAAGAATATTTTCATTCTTCGTTGAATATTCATTTGAATTTTTAATTTTCTATCATTATTGATCTAGTGATGGTCCAACTGGCCATAAAATCGAATTGAACTTTTAGTTCAATATAGTGTTTTTTTCAATTGTACCACACATTTTAGAAACGTAGAACATAAATTTTATTGCCCTACATAACGCAGTTTTGACTCTTCTATAATATTAAAATAATATTCTTCTGAAATATTGATATATACTTAGTTATGACTATTCACAAGCAATAGAACAATATTCTTCAGGAATATTGATACACATAAATTAATTACAATATTCTTCTAAAATATTAACATGTATAAATTTGTGCTTCATAAGAAATACAATACGGTATCCTTCACGAATATTAATATGTATTGTTTTTTCTTCTTCTGGAGCAATATATCAATATTCTTTGGAATATTGAAATTATAATGGCATGCTCTTTAGAAACATATAATATTCTTTTTGGAACTTTTATATAAGGTGGGTATTGTTTCTTTTGGAACATCAACACCATATTCATTTAGTACAAATATAATATCTAGTTGTGTTTCTTTAGGATCACAAGTTAAATCACAATATTCAACTGATACAATATATAATAGAAGTAGAAATACTTTTAAAGAATATACTCACTTGAATTTGAAAGCATTAAAAAGCACTGAATAGTAGATAAATCTCATATTCTTCAAAGATAAAGTTTTTAAAATAACTTATAGCACTTAAAAATTTGATACTATTCACGTAGCTATTTCTCACTAATGAACCATTGGATTTTGATAGAAATAGTTAATTTGAAGCAAAATAATTAATGAATGTCATGTCCAAATTTCATGACGATCGGACCACAACATGCAAAGATATCAATATTATATCTGCAATTTTTTGCACTGTTGATTCGAAATAATAATACAATTCTTCCGTAGTATATAGAGTCACTATATGATCAATGGACTTCAAGTTCGTGATAATGTTTATTTAATCATTTGAATGATTGTGTAGTACATGCCAAATGGAGTGTTAGTAACTTTTCTTTTATCTACTTCTGGCAATATATAAAAGAAATACAAAGATTCTATATTATTTTTTTGTATCGTCTCATTATGATATTCATTGATGTGAATATCTTACAATTAAGTAAATTTCTTTTAAATTTACTAGAATAAAGTACATCGTTAATATATAATTTTATATTATTTGATAAAATTATACAAGTTCTTTTGAAACTTTCAATGATAATTGATCCACTTGATATCATTATTAATATTATTTTCTGCTAATATTTAGTAAAAAAAAAAATATTTTGTCTTGAAAAATAGTATGCATGTTAATTTGCACTATCAACTAAACAGATATCTTAATAATTCATCTCGAATTTTGTGATGTTTGCCATTTGAGTAATTTTACAAATAAAATAAAAAACAATTAATTTTGAATAATATGATTAAATATTGTATAATCATATATTAATCAATTAAGTGTTTAAACTAATCAATGTTGACACGACATTAGTTATATATTTTCATTTATGGATAAACACTATTTCAAAATGATACATTCTTCGAAATATGTAAATATGTACTACTCCGAGAGCACATTGTATTTTATTAATGTTTCTTTAAAAGCAATATTTATTTATTTAACATCGATTTGCATAGACTCTAACCCTTCCTTCTTAGAGTGGTGTTTGAGCCCCATTTTGGTTACAAAATAATAATAATAATAATAATAATTTTGTAATAATTATTGTTTGGAAAATGCGCCGTTAAAATTAAGGAAAATTTTTAATTGTACGTATAAAATTATTTTATTGAAAAAATGTATGATTGAAAATGAGTTTTTAGAAAATGAAGATCACGCCTGTTTGGTATCCATTAAATTGTAATTCATTTTTCTTTCTCTTTTTATTAACTAAACATTTTTCAATAAAATAAAATTACACGTAAATCTAAAATTCTCCCCCTTTTTTAACCACATAATCTCCAAATATTTACTATTTCTCTAGTTAATAATGGAGCCAAATGAGCGTTTAATCTAGCTCACATAAAACTTTAAAATTTTAATACATTTGTGATCCATAATAGACCACCTCATTTTTTAGGAAATGTGTTTTAAAATAATGATTTTTTGAAAAATGTTGGTTTAAAAATAGAATTTATTTGAATTTATTTGTAAAATTACTTTTTCCTAGAACGTGTGATTGAAAATAAGCAACCGTTTGACCCTCTTTATTTCAAAACTCTCTATTTTTTATACATATTTTTAACTATATATATTCACACAATAAAATATAGTACACGTAAATTCAAATTTTTTTTCCTACTTTTTAATCATACATTCTTCAAAAAATAACTATTCAAAATATGATCTTCCCCTAATTGTGTTTAATGGATATTATTGAGGAAATAATGTATTTTAAATAGTGATATGATGAAAAATATGTGGTTAAAAGGTAATGAAAATTATTGATATGATAAAAAATATAATTTTATTAAATTGAATGTATACCAAATATGGATTTATCTTTATAATGGCCATGAAACACGGGCTAAGTTTTGAAAAACAAAAATGCTATTCACCCCAATTTAGGTGGTTCTAAATGATAGATTAAATGAAAAGTGAAATTTCACCTGTCTTAAATTATTCTAGAGGTACTTGGCCATTTTGGACACCATTTTGTACACCATTTTGTACACGTAGCAAGGTCCATCATTTAATTCCACATTAACGCCGTCTAAATTGATATTGTACACACATTGGGGATAAATCACATTGCTGTTGAAAAGATGAGTTGTAGTAAAAAGGGATAATTGCAGCAAAGGTCCCAAACCTTTCAATTTTTTGCGTGTTTTACCCTAACCTTTCATTTGTATCGGCGGTGGTCCCAAACCTTTTAAAAATTCGCTGCGGAGGTCCATCTGGACGGAATCCATCCAAAAGCCCGTTAGTCAATCTAAAAAAAAATGAGATCTTTTGACCAATTTAATGAAGGGCATTTTCGTCCATTCGGTAAAATCCCTCAAATACACCAAGTTTACTGTACATTTCCCTCCATTTCATACGACTCTCTCTCTCTCTC
>CAIGRF010124436.1:43841-59820 GCA_903798235.1 Fraxinus ornus | reverse complement strand
GTTAATTTCACAAACGGTCATTGAACTTACCTAAAAATTACAAAATGGTCACTGAAGTTTAAAACTTGCAGAAACGATCGTTGAAGTTTTAATTTGTTTCACAAACTATCACTGAAAGACTGGTAATGATTTTAATTCAAACTTAAATGATCAAAATACGTTGAAATAGAAACTTGACCACCTCAAGTGCTAAAGGTGGCACTTAATAGCAAGAAATTTGCACTTGAGCTGGTCAAACTTCTATTTCCACATGTTTTGATCCTTAAAATTTGAATTAAAATTATAACGGTCTTTCAGTGACCGTTTGTGAAACAAATTAAAACTTCAGTGGCCGTTTCTGCAAGTTTTAAACTTCAATAACCGTTTTGTAATTTTTAGGTAAGTTCAGTGACCGTTTGTGAAATTAACCCTTTTTGCATATAAAAATGAACTTTCTTCAAGCTAAAAATCAATTTCCTTAGCTGACTTAAAATTAAGAAAAAAAAAAATTTTTCCAAATTTGATATGAAGGCAAGGGTAAATTAGGAGGGTTGTATGGATTTTTGCCTAGAGGAGAGGTTTCTGTAATTTTTGAAAAGAGACTATGTTTCTGTGATAGTCAGATACATCAGGGGTTGTCTCTGTTATTATCTCTTACTATTATTGTTTTGTATGCTGTAAAGAAGGAAAAGAAGATTGAACTAAAAAATGGTGGTTGTGAGTGAAGCAATGTTTCTTGTTTTAATCCCGGATACTATCTTAGCGTGCATCAGCAGTTCCTGAATATGGGTCCAGGTTTAGGTTAGTAGGACATGGATTGACATAAATCAACACAAAATGATATGCGTTGCCTTGAATGATTTTTTCAAAACGATGAGTTTTGGTCAATTTATTTTACGGATGTTTGTTTGCAGCATCAGAATAATTAATCTTGGATGGCAGTTCTCTGGTGTATCTTAAATTCTCGCGGCTGTTGAATGGAAGAATGCAGTCTCAAATGTTTCTTTGGTTTTCTTCTTTTATTTTTGGTTTTTCCTTAAAGTATAAAATCTGCCTTAGAGATATTAATTTTCTTACATTTTTTAGTATTCGTGGAATTGTTTACTGAGTGGGCGTTGCCAATTAATTTGTGACATTGCATTGGGCAGTTGCTGAATAACTCTGCTTGTACTTGCTTTTAATCTGTACAGATGGAATTGTGCATTATGTTGTTGGAGTGTTGCAGTCAGGAGAGGACTTACCTCCGCTACTATGGACTTCTGGGGCAGCGCTTTTGTATGATCAACAAAGTTCATCAGGAGAATTTTGAGAAGTGTTTCGTTCAGCAGTATTCCATGATCCACAGATTGGAGACTAATAAACTACGGAACGTGGCGAAGTTTTTTGCCCATTTACTTGGCACAGATGCATTGCCTTGGCATGTTTTGGCCTATATACGGCTAACTGAAGAAGATACAACCTCATCTTCCCGTATTTTTATTAAAATTCTCTTCCAGGTACTGATTAGCATTTTCTTAATTTATTACGAATCTCTGTCTTCCATTTCAAGTTATCTACTGTATTCCATTTTTTAATACTTCACTCATTGAGTAGGCTTCTGATTTTTATGTTTGTTGGTCAAGTTTGGAAATAAAGTTACCTATTTTGACGACCAAATAGTGTCATTTTTCACTTAAAATAAAAAAAGGAAACGTAAAGAACAAGATACTTCAAATAGCTCTTACAGTTTTTTAAAGCAGACCATTAGGTAAATTGTACCGAAACAGAGCATTTACTGGATATCACTTTGGGTGCATTTAATGGTCAATATTTTCCATGGTTTCTTACTTTTGTGCTGTTTGATTGATCATTTTTTCCACGAAAAATATTTTCTACTTTTGGTCGCATAACCATATTTTTCTTGAAACAAGGAAATATTTTCTTTAGGGATAGATTGTTTTTATTTTTCAGGTAATTCACTCTCTCTTTCTCTCTCTCATCTATCCCCTATCTCTCATTTATCCACCAATAAAAAATGGACAAGTATAATATTTTTTAGGTTGAAAACTTTATCAATCAAACAAATTAATAATTTTCATACAAATAAGTTCTAGGCGATTAAATTGTTTAGAATTTATTTTCTTTCCATGCAAATTTCATGCTCGCAATCAAACGCACTCTTATTTTTTGGTGCATATTTTTGATTTATTCAACTTGTGTTTTTTTTTTTAGGGTTTTAGGCTTCCTTTTACTGATGCCTTTATTAACAAGTTGACTTGCTAAACTTGAATGCTTTCTGTTGTAGGAATTGTCTGAGCACCTTGGGGTCCGATTACTTAATGAGCGTCTTAGCGATTCTACCATGCAAGACTCTTTCGAGTCTATTTTTCCCAAGGACAATCCAAAAAACACAAGGTTCGCCATCAACTTTTTTACATCCATCGGTCTTGGTGGAATCACAGAAAACTTGCGTGAATATCTCAAAAATATGCCACGACTCATTATGCAACAACAGAATCCTGTCTTTTGAGTCTGACGATAAGTCAGGTAGTTCTGGTTCTAACTCAGATGCATCTGGATCTGAGTCAAAATCGAGATTATCAAGCTCCGACTCAAGTGAGAGTGAGACCGACAGTGATGATAGGCGAAGAAAGAAGAGAAGAAACTAAAAATGATCATCTAGTTTTTTTTTTTCCTGGCCCCGTTTGTTATAGAGAGGATTCTTCGATTTTCTTTTAGCTCGTTAAACGTTTTACGTGTTGATCTTATGTGTATCCTTGTAAGTTGTATCTCTCATGTTATGTTCACCATGATACAGGTTTTGACTTCTTGTGTAATTTGTATTTTGGAAAAAAATTGATGGCAACTTTTAGAGCCTGTTTGGTAGATATTAAAATTGGATTAAAATTGAAAAATTAGTCGTTATTGTTGACTTTTATTAGACAGATGGGACTCAATAACGGCCATACTTTCAATTTTAATTAGATTTTAATTGTTACCAAACAGGCTCTTATTTTTGTAGCACAGTAAATTCTTATCTATCTTTTTTTACCGTTATCGCAATGTTCTTTTTACTGCATTAAGGATCAGTTGTTCACTTGGCATTTTTTAAGTGTTATATATTTTAAGACTACGTTTGAAAAGTCAAAAATTGCTTATGAGGTTTAAAAGTTGCTTTTGAACATTAGATAATTATCTTGAAGAGGTTTATCCCGTTAGAATAGTTTTTAGAGATTTGACCTACAATGATTTTCTCAAAAAGTTCTTTTACAAGCGAAACAAAAACAGAAGTGCTGCCATACAAGCCCTAGTTATCTTATAATTTTTGTGATTTAAAATTTAACGATGTTAATTATTTGATTGTTACTTAAATACTCATCTTATATGTGCATATAGCATATTCAGAATTTAGGAATCATCAAATAAAGGAGAACAATTATATCTCTAATCATTTAATGTCCTTGTTCAAATATAATTCTTGTTCTTCTACCTTTTTGCGGAAGTCGATGACTATTTAAAGCTATTACCTTGACACCAAACCTATATTGACGTGCTTCGTGAGATAATCGGCGAGAGAATCCAATATGGTGTCAGTTGGAACAAGTAGAGTTGGATTATTCGACCTCACCCCAGTGCTATTTTTCAAAATTTTATGAAAGACGGAGGATGAAATATGCAATTTTCCAACTAAGCGTAGTGGTGTATCCAAACACACAGAAACCCATCACTCTCCATCTCTCTTAAAACGTCTTCTTCTTCACTTTGGGCCGCCGCCGCCGCTGCCGCTGCCTTCAACTGCCACCGACTACCGTCGTCCGTCACAGTCTTCTCCCCGTCTCTGGTGAGTTTCCTTTATTCGGTTCTGGTCTAAGCTTGGGCGTGGGGTATGGGGCTGTTTCCCTCGTTTACAGTTTTTCGTTAGTTAATAAAAGCTAAATGATTAGTTTCATTGCACCTTCATAAAGTTTGTCTTCAGTATTCTGCGTTTATCTTCCTCGATATGTCCATCCACAAGAATGCATATATGTCCCATTTGGTGGGAAGGACTAGATAGTAGTGGACAATGTCCAAGGAAGAAAAAGAAGGAGCTAAAATCTGTTAATTATACTATGCAGTCCTCTCTAATATTCTTATTGTTAGTGGAGGAAGAATTCTAGTAATTATATAAAGTTTTTTCACTCCAAAAGTAAATTCAATTCCCAACATATTGGATTTTTGCTGCTGCTCAATATTGGGGCTCAGCTAGGGATGTGTTTTGAGATTAAATGGGAGTTATCAAAAGTATTTTATATTTACATTGAAGACTAATTTAATTCACCTTGTCACATGTTAGTTTATTGCCCTCAATCGTGACTGACAATGGCGGCTTCTCTCCAATTCAATTTCAAACCCGTGTTCCCTACCAAGTCCTCTGCAAATTATGCCCCAAAATTCAATACAATCCGTTGCTCTGCCTCTCCACCATCCAAAAGCTACTCCATCACTCTCCTTCCGGGTGATGGCATTGGCCCTGAAGTCATCTCCGTCGCCAAGAATGCTCTTCAGCTTGTTGCCTCCCTTGAAGGTAAGAATTTAAATAAAAAAGTAAAAGACTTTCCTTCTTTCTCTCTCTCTTTCTCTCATTCAAACATTATATTTACATAACTGGTATTGATATGGATCTTAGGGATTAAGTTTAAGTTCAACGAAATGCCAATGGGTGGTGCCGCTTTGGATTTGACTGGAGTGCCATTGCCGGAAGAGACCCTTTTGTCTGCAAAGAAATCTGATGCTGTTCTTCTTGGAGCCATCGGAGGGTATAAATAACATAAAATCTCAAGATCTTATGTGAACCACTTTCTGTTCTATAATGTGTTTCTTGTATTTTTTTTTTCTTTTTTTAATTTGTGGATTTGACGAGAAGGTATAAATGGGATAATAATGAGAAGCATTTGAAGCCGGAAACAGGGTTGCTTCAGCTTCGGGAAGGTCTTAAGGTGTTTGCTAACTTGAGGCCAGCCACTGTTTTACCCCAGGTAAAAGATTAATGTTGGGTTGTTATTTAGTGTCCTTCAATTCGAAAATTTATATTTTTAAGAACGAGTGTATAATTTCTCGTGCATGTATGAATTGTTACTTAGGTTAGACGGCCATGAAGTGTCATCAGTGGAGTGTTTAGTCTTGGGCCCTTGGGTCTCTTTGAGCGAGCCAGTGATTCATTTAGAAACTACGGCATCTTAGTATCGTATTTGAAAATACGTCTTTTGTCTCTAATTAAATGTTACGGTTGACTTTTCTTGGATAACTTAAGGTTTTGGAGTATATTTTTAACTGCAGCAAATCAGATGTTTCTTGAATCCAACAACAGTTTGTTTTAAATTCATATGAATGGGCCTTGAGAGGGTTGATATGAATTGAGAGATGTGGGATTGTTTATATTTCTTTGTTGGGTTTCCTATTTTTCTAAAATGTTGGTATGCCAATGTTAGGATGTCAACACTATTTAATTGTGAATCTAAAATAATGTGTAAGAGATAAAGTTTTCAGCAACTTAGTTATTTTGGAGGTCGGATCCCTCAAAAAGAAAAAAAAATGGGGAAAAAACTCTGGTTAACCAAAAATATGAAACTGGAACAATCAAATATGGATTGATGGACTAAATAATTCATAACTAATTTCTTTTTGCTTTTGTGCTATCATTATAGCATTTGATTAAGTAGTTAACCTTGTTTAAGCAATATCTGGATGTCCAGTGAAAATTATTTGGTCACATCATTTTACTATTACTTAATGTAAGAAAAAAATAATTTCTTATTATGTGAGAACTTCTCTCTTTAATCTAGAATGTGGGTGCTAAATCTTGATTTCAATAATCTGCTTTCCAATTGTATTAGTTAGTGGATGCTTCAACTTTAAAAAAAGAAGTTGCTGAAGGTGTGGACCTGATGGTTGTGAGGGAACTCACAGGAGGTTAGTGTGGTGTCACTAATATCGTATCTTTTCTAAATTCAATACGTAGTCTTTAATTTAAGTTTTTAGATTTTTTTTTTCCTGATAATATAACGTCTCTCCCACTAGGTATTTATTTTGGCAAACCAAGGGGATTCAGCACAAATGAAAAAGGTGTGGAACTCGGGTTCAACACTGAGGTATATGCAGCCCACGAGGTATTACTCCATTCAACTTTCTCCTACTACCGAATTCCTTTGTAGCATACTAATATTCAATTCTCTTGCATCTATTCCAAGCAGCCAGGCCATTGTCTTGACTGTTGAAACAAGAACTGGACAGTCATCTTTCTTCTTTTTTCTTTTTCTGAAGATTATTATGTTCTTGTCTTCTTGGAATTAAGTACTTCACAAAACTATTTCTCCTCTTTTGATGAGATCTTGGAGTACTCTAAAACTGACATTCAGCACTACATATGTTTCCCTCTTTAATATTTATGGGAAATATAACTGTATCAGATTGATCGCATTGCTCGTGTTGCATTTGAAACTGCTCGGAAACGTCGTGGTAAACTCTGTTCTGTTGATAAAGCAAATGTTTTGGAGGTAATTTACCAGGACCTTTACTTTTTCCCATGTTTCCTACTTGCCTCTCTTTCAAGTTCGGCATTTTAGGTCTAAAATATTTATGAGATATAAATCATCAAGTTAGATGCCTTTTTTTTTTTAATCAAAACATTTCTGTTTCTGAACAAAATCTCAATTTCTATTATATTGACGATAATGGAAGCTAGGGGTGGTATCAAAACACTGCTGAATATCAGTTGCTTAGGCCAAAATACCAACCGTTAATACTCATTTCAACCTTTTATTTTTGGTTATACACAAAGGACCTCATGCACTGCTTGGTTGGAATTCAAGATCAAAACTATTTTTAGACTGATGATTATTATTATCTTGAGCAGTATACTGTTGCCTTTAACATATTTGTTTGAAAGCAAATATGCTTATTTTGGTTAATGACACAGACTTAATTAAAAAAATACAGTCAAGAATTCATTAAGCTTTACTCTAGATGGTGAAATTTATTTAAAGCAATCCCTTCCTATTTGTATGTTGTGCATGGTTCAAATACAAAAGTTTGATGGCATGTTGGACATTTATGTTAATGAGTTGGTCGTGGTGATCTTTGAGGCAATTGAGCTGATGGTAACGAACTCGTAATTTTCCGTTATTTTTCTGTAATGGCCAGGCCTCCATGCTATGGCGGAAAAGAGTTTCAATGATAGCCTCAGAGTATCCTGATGTTGAACTTTCGCACATGTATGTTGACAATGCCGCCATGCAGCTTGTTCGAAATCCAAAACAGGTTTAGTTTGTATATGGTTTTTTCTGTTTTGGGCTTCTCAACGGCATGAGAATGAACCTAAACTTAATTAGAACTCTAATTTCTGATATTGCAGTTCGATACAATTGTTACAAACAATATATTTGGTGATATTCTATCGGATGAAGCCTCTATGATAACAGGAAGTATAGGGATGCTTCCATCTGCTAGTCTAGGAGAATCGGTATGAATGGATTAATAATCTTCTTACAAATGATAAGAAATTTCCTATTTTCTTATATATATTCATGTTTGAATGTTTAATTGTTTAGGGACCTGGATTATTTGAACCGATACATGGTTCGGCTCCTGATATAGCTGGGCAGGTTTGATTTGTGCAGTACTGTTACTTTATTTGATTTGTGCAGTACTGTTACTTTATTTTACCGAATAAGTTCTGTATTTGTGAAAAATCAGAAGTAATCATAGTTTTTGATGGTGTGATTTATATTTTAACAATTTAGGACAAAGCAAACCCGTTGGCAACAGTGCTTAGTGCTGCCATGCTTTTGAAGTATGGCCTGGGAGAGGAGAAGGCTGCACAGAGGATCGAGGCTGCTGTTTTGGATACTTTAAATAGAGGGTTCCGTACTGGTGACATACACTCGGCTGGTTTGGTACGTTTATTATGAACTGCACTCTGCGTGATTGATTAAGTTTTCTTTCTTTCATCACGGATACAAATTAATCTTTTGCTGGATTTTTGTGTGGGTAGAGAAAATGTAGTAGTAGACTTGGGAAGCTTTTTGATTTTTTATCCTTGCATTGTTATGTTCATGCTTGGAAACTTCCATGTGTTGTTAGTCATCTTTCTTCGTCTACATAGTCATATTTCACTCAATTTCTTCAGAATTTGGTGGGATGCAAGGAGATGGGCCAACAAGTGTTGAAGTCGATTGATAGTACGGTCCCTGCTGCTGTATAAAATCTTTAGCAAGATAGTCCCTTGTACCAATTTCTATTTCCAGCTGTAGACCAAAGAGCATTTATGAGATCAAGTTTGTGCAAATTTTTTGTAGTTTTTGAGAAATGTTTTTTTTGGCGCAAGAATAAGTAAAACTCGTAAAAAGTTCCGTATAATTCTGTTGCAGTGAGTGTTGTATCTGAATAGCTAGACCAGGTTTCTACAACGATGAGATTCATGATTATCTTGTTGTAACATTGAAATATTCATAAGATTATCATTTTTCAAAATTTGTTCGGCCATTCTTTTTATCAATATACTTGTTCATACTTGTTTTACATTGCATAACAACCATAATGCATACATTTTTGCTATAGGTATAGTTTGGTTGACATTCTGTGAGGTAGCCAACAATTTTGCCCTTTAATTTTAACAACACTTTAAATAATTAATAACACATATTTTGACAACACACAATGTCAACAAAGATGTCCCCAAGGAATGTACAAATAGCATAATTTTAATGCATATATATATGTTGAGGAAATCATTTTAGTTACATTTGCAAGAAATTGTCTCGAAATTTGGAAAATCTCTTGCATTTTCGCTGAAAAAAAGTTTGAGAACATTGAACAAGTAAAAATAAAGATGCGAACAATATCATTTTTATTGTATTTTCAGATTTTTTCTGCTTGTGGCAATATTTTGTCTAATTTCATATTTGTTATTCAACTTGCAACACGATGTTACAAAGCATGTTTGGTATTCCGAACTGAAAACACCAACTCGTAAATTACCTAAGATTCCTTTCTTGTCTAACTTATGTCCATCCCATCAATTGAGTCTCATCAATAAGCATATTTGGTACTGTAAATTGGACACGATAACTCATTTATTTTGTCATATACCTCCTTAATACATGAGAGTGTGAGATGGGCAATCCATTCTTGAACTGATAATTGTGATTTTGTTTCTGTTTTTCGTCATTTTCCGAATTCAGTAAAGGGTTCCTTTTATTATGCTTGGTTAATTTTAGCGTTCATTGTTAATAATTTACTTATCGACAACAAATTTTTTTCTTTTTCTTGGAGACATTTTGTTGTACAAGAAAACTTTTTTTTCTTCACCAGAAAGTTTGTTCTTTTTTCACAGCTGTAATATTCATCTTGATTCATTTGTACTAAATTCAGTCTATTTTTCGTGTTTTTCGTGGTTCAAAAAATGAAGAATTCTGGGGACAATATCGTGTCTATTCAACTAGCAAGACAATGTTACAAAGCATGTTTGGTGTTTTGAAATGGAGACACCAACTCATAAATTGTCACATAAGATTCCTTTTTTTAATTTGTCTATCGTCCATCCCATTAATCGAGTCACATCAATAGTATGTTTAGTATTGTAAATTGGACACTTAACTCATAATTTGTCACACATTTCCTTTCTTTATTCTTCTAGTTTTGCTTAGCCCATTAAATTATTTTGATGATGTGAAAGGGACATGGGATTATTCTTAATCGTCCACGTCCATCAATTATCAGATATGACTACAAAACAAACCTATACATATATTAGTCAAATGAATTACAATCATAGATTCACATACAACACATTTATCATTTCATATTTCTTTTTTCATCATTAGATACGTGAGTTTGACGAACATGCGTCTATGTCCTAGGTGCGGCGGGCGTCGTACGTGATATGTCCCTATCACTTCTTTGCTTGAATTTAGTTTGAGACGGTTCACTAAGCAGTTATTTATTTCAACGTACTTTTACTATTGCACCCTGTGTCTAAATATACATTTTATAAAATTTATTTCTTTTGAACTTTTAAAGGTCGAAAGATCACTTCCTAAGATACAAAACATGTGACGTTTTATGATGAATTAGGTGAGTTTTTCACTAATAAATTTAATTCCAATAGCAAAAATATTGTTTTGATTGCAAATTGGGCAAAATTAGTTATATAGCAACTAATTTTAGGTAATGTTAGGATGAAATTAGGAACTCAAAAGTAGTTCTATTGAATTTACCATCACATTCAAATTGAAATGAAATTTAACAAATCCCACTAAAACGAATGAGACAACTGCCACTTTAGTCAAAACTCCCCTAAACATCGGGGACGTGTCGTAACTCGCACGTACCACACCAGGTGTCACGCAATGAGAATGCTGAACTCCCCATTCGGCACAGCAAGCACGCTAGCAGTTAGGCGCGAAACCTACTTTACCAAATAGTGCACTAATGTTATGATCATATGAAGGTATTCTCCCTTAACATCCTATTCATAGTGTATATGTATGTCAGTTGTTCGGGCTTGCCGGCCTAAGAATGAGGGGAAGGCGGCCTTGAGGCGTTGAATCCCAAGAGCCAAACCCGCGATCCGTGAAAGTTGGTATCAGAGCGGAACCGCTCGAGCATGCGGTGTTGTTATGGGACAATGTCGTGTGTTCTTGCGAAAAAAGATTTTGGGCCACAGATCGTGTCGACAAGCTGGCGGAACACGACGAAGGAAGCTATGGGCAAGAAGGATGAAAAAGGACAGCGTTGGGCAATCGCCTAGGTGCCTTTCAAGGAGTTTTTGAGGAGCGCACATTGCAGGGCACAATTCAACATGCGTTGAGGCGCTGCGGTTTGGAGGCCGTCCACCCGAAGAACCAATGCTCAGAGGGGTAGACGGTGAAAGTTGGTGTCGAAGGCGGTAGGTACGAGTTACTGTAGGTTTGTGAAGGCCTGTCTATATAGAGTGGTGTCGTTGTTATCCTTGCAACGAGACGGATGCGTGTTGATGCGAAACTCACTTCTCGCTACGAGGACGTAAGCGAATTCAAATGGGGGAGAATGTCACACAATGAAAATCTTAACTCCCTATTCGACACGACAAGCACGCTAGTAGCTAGGAGCGAGACCTACTCTACCAAATAGTGCACTGATGTTATGATCATATACAGGTATCTCCCTTAACATCATATTCATAGAGTGTATGTATGCCAGTTGTTCGGGCTTGCCGACCTAAGAATGAGGGGAAGGTGGCCTTGAGGCGTTGAATCCCGGGAGCCAAACATGCGATCCGTGAAACCAGGATTGTCTTGAATGAAAACCTCAACACCTACAAACTTGTGTGTAGATTGAACAACTGCATCCACATTCAACCTAAAGAAGTCATTTGCCGGTTGACCCAACGCTGGGTCGGTCGAACTACACAAGTTTGGCCCATCGCTCTCGAAAGCTTGGAACCCACTTCACATTGTGTCTCTGCAATCTTAATTAGAACCTCGACTTCTCTCCTAGTTCCACCGTGAAACACGCAACTCCTCTTACTCCATAGGACCCAAAACAATCTTAAGGTCTATGGAAGTTGCACAAGTTAGAGCATGCGTATTTCTCGGCGACTACTAAAGGATAATAAGAAATACTATGTTATTACAACAACAAATGTTCTATTTATATGATTACATGTACACAAATCTTGAAGGTTTCACAATTAATGATACTATAGCCGAAAGTGTAGTTTCTACACTTATTCTAGTACATACCTAGCTCACTTGATTGGAAATCGGGATGTATTTCCATCAGCCAAGATGTCGAGAGTGTTGTTTCATGGCCATCAACACCTTTGAGTGAAAGTAAAAATTTCCTCAGAAAAGATAATAATATATTTAAGCAAGTATACTGCAAATCTTTAATCTTTTTGCTATCTAATGTCACACGGTACTATATTTTTTTACAGAATTCAGCAGGTGGAACATCTACCTTGAACTTCAGAATACCCCAATGGACAAATTCTTATGGTGCAAAGGCATCATTAAATGGTCGTTATCCTCTTCTTCGTAATCTTATACGTGGTATTGGATAGTATTATATACAAAACAAACAAAATTTTATTTTGTCCTTAATCTAATGCGTCATAAATGTCTTGTACTTCTTTTATGCAGGCAATTCTCTAACCCTCACTATAAAGTGGAGACACGGTGTTAAAATTACTTTAGAACTGCCCACAAGTCTCAAAACATAGGCTATTCAAAGTATCTTCTTAGCATGATCCGTTGAAAGTTTTCTGGTAAACCTGTATTTTCTCTCACGTGATCGAGAATCTATTTGATGACACATTTTTTTTCTTGTGCTTCAGATAACCGGCGCAATATGCTTCCGTTAAGGCAATATTATATGGCCTCTACCTTCTTGATGGTCTTTCCAATGGTGATTGGGACATTATAACAGGATCAACGGCATCTTTTTCGACTGGATTAGGCCGGTTCCATCTACATACAATTTTCATCTAATTTCCCTTGCACAAGAATTCAAAAATGAAACATTAGTCGTCTCAAACTGCAACGATTCGGTCATAATGGAGAACTTACCCTCAACAGGAACTGATTCTACAGTCAATGCAACTTTTCGACTCAACATAAACCATGCTAATGGCATAAAAATTACAGATCCAAAACATGCTATTGGGAATTATGTCGTGCTAGAACCATTCAACCTTCCAGGCATGGTAGTTATGCATCAAGGAGTTACTAAAACTCTTCGAGTGTCAGATTCTTCAGAGTCTGATTTTTCTACTTTTCGCTTGATTCACGGGCTGGACATGAAAAGTAGATCAGTTTCCTTGGAATCTGAGGATCAAAAAGGCTGCTTCATTTACAGTGGAGTGCACTACGAATCTGGTACATGCATTGAGCTTGGTTGCAATCCAGAATCATCAGACGCTCAATTTAAAAGTGCGACGAGTTTTAAGTTGATGAAAGGATTCAGTGAGTATCATCCTATAAGCTTTGTGGCAAAAGGGACCAAGAGGAATTTTCTTTTTGCTCCATTACTCTGGTTAAGAGATGAATCTTACATTGTGTACTTTAACTTTCAGGCATAATGTTCTTAAGCCACACTTCATGAAAAGTTTTGATCATATCATTTTCATATAAACATGTTAGGAAATATTTCACAAAGAGAGGAAATGGAGAAGAAATCAATCAATAACGACCATCAACATGATGATCAAAACCATGATGAAACTTAAATCCAATCAAAGAAAATAACTAAAGGAATATGATAAACTTATCTCATATTCATGCATATTGTAGTCTCTCATTTTGTAGACTTTGATCTTCCACATAAAGAATTGAAATGAACTGATGCAAGATACCAAGAACTTCAATGAAAAGTTGGAGAATAAACACACCAAAATCTGCAACGAACCACGAACAAAATACCGGAACAAAATGGAAGGCCCAAACACGAAGATCGTTGTCCTCAAACGATATTTACCCCCTCTTCTAAATGATTTGGTGCTTAAAGGTCTTTTGGCAAATAGTTTGTAGGATTGATCAAGTCTTGTAAAGAATTCAACACTTAAACACTCGTGGAATTCTCCAAAACTTAAGAACACAAGGAGGAAATTATTTGAATATGAAAGAAAGGAGATTTGATTCTTTTGTAGAATAAATTATGTTTCTCAAAAATTTGTAATAAGTTTCCATATGTTTTTCNGGCCGCATGGTTCACTCATGCAGCCATTTGATCCATTTTCATTCCATTTTCTTTCTCATTTCATTTTAATTTTATTGATTTGAACAACAATTTTCCATCAAAACATTGATAAAGTGATTTCACTATGATTTTAATTAATTATAAGTGATTATCAAATATCAACTACTTTTGTCTGCCTTTTTCTCAAGTCTCTTTCAATTATGTAGGTTAGAGGTGTAAATGGAGTTGTGCTCAGTCTTCTTTGTAGAGGCACATACAGAAAGTGTTTGGTGTGGATTAAAATCAGGTTTTTAGTGGATTGTGATACAAGTTTTTGAAATGTGTGATTGAAAAGATGTGGAACCTAGAAAGATGTGGTTGATATTGACTGTTTGACTTTGATTTATATTAAAATCATATTTTAATTCGACTCAAACATGCCCACTGTCTAAAATACAAAGAAGGCATGGTGCCGGACTGGTGGGTCACTAGGCTTTGTTTGACATCTCTTAACTTTAATTGGTTAACTTCACATTCTTTTCAAATCAAGTCATTTATTTTATTGTTAAACAAGAAAATCGGTTAATTATGAAATTAGTGGTCGCAAAGTTCAAAGGTAATTAGTTATATCGTAATAACTTTTTTAATGTCATTTTCAAGCTGAATATGTCTTGAATAAAATATTCTTGGGTAGAAAGTCTCAAATTTAGGATCTTATGCTATGTAATTATTTAAAATTAACTCAATTGGACAGACAAATGATAGACTTTAACTTACTTTTTATTGTTTTATTTAATAAAAGTTACTTATTTTAATCAGGAGTTTATTTTAAAATAAAACAAATCAAACTTAAATAATTGTATTACTTATTTAACATATTTTACTTATTTAGTTATAAGAAATTTTTTTAATTACTAGACTACATTATAATTCCATGAAAGGTTGATAACATTTACATACTATCATATTTAAATCTCAAACCTTTTTATCGAATTCTTATTTTCAAATTAACATAAATTATTCTTGATCATGATTTTTCTTCAAATTTTTCTTTAAAATAAAGTAGAAACACTCAATTGTCCATTGTATTTTAAAATAAGCAAAATAAATAATAATGTAAAAATACAATTAAATATTTGACCAATATTTTAAAGTATATTAACAATATTTTTTAGACAAAATATGATTAAGGACAATATTTTTTTATTAATAAATTACTAAAATTAAGCGTGTGTTAAAAAAAATTAAGCATGTAACAATAAAAAAAATTAATGTCTTTAATATAATTAAAATATGACGTATTTATATATATATAAAAAAATTGTTACGTCAATACGATGAGTTGAGACCTAAATTGACTGTTGACACTTGACACGTGATTTTACACAAATTTTTTTAAGTAAAAGTGACAATGAGAGAAAAGTGGACATATAAATTTAAAGTAACGTGTTAATAAATCATCAGGTGGATAGTAAATTGAACAAAATTTAGATAGCACATCTAAAACTCCAGTATGACTACCTAACCACACTCAAATTCTCCTCCGATCACTCTCTACCCCAACCATATATTTACACGTGTACACACATTTATGGGGTGTATTTAATTGAGACTTTTAATGACTTTTTGAGATTTAAAAAGTCTAGGGGTATTCAATGTAGACTTTTGGAGACTATCTAAAAGTATTGATATATTCAATTGACTCTCTAAAAGTATTGATATATTCAATTGAAACTTTTATAAACTTTTAAAAAGTCTCTAAAAGTCACGGTGTATTCAATTAAAACTTTTTAGAATTCTTATAAGTTTTAGGGTATTCAATTTTTTTATAACTTTTAGAAACTATTATAAACGTCTCAATGGTACTAACTTTTAAGTAGAAAGTATTAAAATAAAATCTCAAAATTTGTCTTTCATTAATATCAAGATTTTGGGAGACTTTTTCACATAAAACAAAAAAGAAATTAATATGTATTTTTTTTTCAATATTTCTCTTTCATTTTCTCCTCTACAAACATTAGATTTATGATTAAAATTTATTTTTTCTATTGATTATATTAGAGTGTGTTTGGTGCACATTAAAATGAGAGAATGCATTTTTTTGAAGTGATGTGATGAGAAATATATGATAAAAAAATAAAGAAAAGATATTGATGTGATGAAAAATATTATTTTATTAAAAGATGCATGATTGAAAATGAGTAGAAAAATAAAAATGAAAATTTTAATGTGTATTGAATAGGAGCGAAATGTTTAATTGAATTTTAATTCAAACAAAACATAAGATCTACAATGTAGTTTAGTTAAAAAATTGATTAAAATTTAAATC
>CAIGRF010124395.1:0-17346 GCA_903798235.1 Fraxinus ornus | reverse complement strand
CTGACTGCATAAAGAAAATGAAATATAAATTAAAAGTTATAAAAATAAAATATTTTTAAGTATAATTTAAAAAAATTTGTTAATTTATTTAAAAAATAATAATTTAATTAATTCAATAAAAAAATAAAAAAATTATTTAGTTTCGGTTCTTGGTCTAGACCCGAGACCCAACCCAAACTCATCGGTTCTCGATTTGAGTACTCGTTCGGGTATTTAACTTATGAAGAACCGCTAGATTCGGTTCGGTCCAGTCCGATTCGGTTCGGGACTTTTGGACACCCCTAGTTTCAGTGGAAGAGCCATCTACAAAAAGTTTCTAAGATGGATGATGTGGAGATTCTTCTATTGGGGCTGAACTGAACTCTGCGACAAAGTCGGCAAAGGCCTACCCTTTCGAAGAAAAATGGTGTTTATATTTTATATCGAACTAGCCAAGTTCCATAGCCCACTTTGCCATCCGACCTGAAGTGTCTGATTTTTGCAATACTTGCCTCAACGGGTAGTTGGTTAAAATTTCAATCAGATGCTACAAGAAGTAAGGTCTTAATTTCCTTGTTGCTATCACCGCTGTGTAAGCCAGCTTTTCTAAGGGAAAATATCGGAGCTCGACCTCATGCAAGGCCTTGTTTACATAATAGATTGGATGTTGTACCCCCTCTTCCTCCCTTACTAAAACAGTGTTGGCTGCATTGTGAGATACAACTAAGTATAATATTAAAACCTCCCATGCTTTTGGTTTTGACAACACTGCAGGCTGTGTTAGCTGTAATTTTAGCTTGTCAAAAGCGCGCTAACATTCAGAAGTCCATTCGAATTTCTTTCATCCTTTCAAAATGTCGAAGAAAGGTTTACATTTATCGGTCGACTAAGATATGAAACGGCTGAGGGCAACTACCCGTCTCGTCAAGCTTTGTACCTCTTTAGGCTTCATTGGGGGATGCATTTCGATGACAGCTCGTATCTTTTTTGGGTTTGCTTCAATCCCCCTCTGATTTACCAAGTACCCTAGGAATTTCCCTGAACTCACTCTGAATGCACATTTTTGTGGATTCAGCTTCATTCTATACCTTCTTAGTACTTCAAACATCTCTGCAAGGTGCAACTGGTGATTTTCTGCGCTTACACTTTTTACAAACATATCATCAACATATACCTCTATAGTCTTACCAATCTGCTCAGCAAATATGGCATTGACTAGAAGCTGATAAGTAGCTCCGGCATTCTTAAGATCGAAGCGAACATGGCATTGACTAAACGCTGATAAGTAGCTCCAGCATTCTTGAGACTGAAGGGCATCATTTTATAACAATAGAGTCCGATGTCGGTTACTAAGGCAGTGTGTTCCTGATCTGGTTCGTACATGGGAATTTGATTATGCCCCGAGTAAGCATCCATGAAGCTAAGCAATTCGTGTCCCACCGTCACATCTACCATTTGATCTATTCTTGGTAACGGGAAGCTGTCCTTTGGGCATGCCTTATTCAGGTCAGTAAAATCAATCCACATTCTCCAGTCACCATTGCTTTTCTTTACCAGAACTGGGTTAGCTATCCACGTTGGGTATTTTGCTGCACGAATAAATTTGTTATGGAACAGCTTTTGTACCTCTTTATTTAAGGCCTCGTACCTTTCTGGGTTTAAAGGTCTTTGCCGCTGTTGTCGCGGTTGTGGTGTATGGTCAAGTCCTAGCTTATGGCAAGTGACCTTCGGGTCAATCCCTTTCATATCAGAGTGATCCCATGCAAAGACATCAAGGATTTTTTGAAGGAATTCAATGATATGATCCCGGGTGGATGGTTGTAATCCATGACCAACTTTAAATTCCTTTGGTGGGTTGCCTGATCCGACTCTATTTTGTCCAGCTCCTCTATGGGTTCTCCACCTTTCATTCGTACGCGTGGGTCCAATGAACTCAGGTCGAATCTCACTGAGTGTATCATATAGACCTCTGGATTGATCTCACTTGGTATGTTTCGGTGATACGTTTATTTCCCTTGACTTGCCCTACCCCATGTGGCGTAGAATACTTAAGGGAGTAATGATACATTGACACGATCGCCTTGAGGTTGAATAACAATGGTTGTCCCATGATAGCATCATAGGGAGAATTTGAGTCAATTATAATAAATTTTGCATTTAACCTAGTTCGGCGTGGAGCTTCGTCGACCTCAACTGAAAGCCTTATCTTTCCTTTGGCTTTAGTAAGGGTCCCATTGAGTCATAAGATCACATTGGGATATGGTTACAAAAAACTCAATGGAATACCCATCCATTCCAACATGTGGACATAGAGTATGTTGAGAGAATTGCCTGTATCAGCCAAAATCTTAGGGACAACAATTTCAGCAATGGGTACCGAGATCGTCATGATACCAGAATAAGGACAAGAGTTTGCATCCTTTTCTTCAAACATGAGTCGTTCGTCGAAAGCACTTTAGCGATGCTTCTCTGAGATGCCGATCTTAGTAAGGTCGACGACGATTGGCCTTTTTAATTTGTTCCTTTTTTTGGTTCATTTTCCCTTAACATTTGGACACGGGGATAGGGTAAATCAACATTGCAAGCCTTCGCTTCAGCTTGATTCCCACCTACTACACCTAGTCCGCTTGGAGTAGGAGATTTCATCCTCCCTTAAGAACATCAAGTTTAACTTTCAATGTATGCTTGATGATCTTATTAATTACTTCTACTTGGCCATTAGCTTAAGGATGATTCGGTGTAGAGAAGTGTTTCCGGATGCCGAACTCTTCACAAAAATTAGTGAAATGACGGTTATCGAATTGTTTCCCGTTGTCAGTCACGATGGAATGCGGTATCCCGAATCTGCATATGATGGATTTCCAAATAAAATATGTGGTCCTCTGCTCAGTTATTTTAGCCAGAGGCTCGATTTCTGCCCATTTTGTAAAATAGTCTATAGCTACAATCGTGATTTTCGTTCTCCCTCTTCCAGTTGGCATAGGACCAATCAAGTCAACCCCCCATTTGGAAAAGGGCCAAGAAGTCATAACATAATTTAACTCGCTCGGGAAGAGCTTGATATTGGGAGCAAATCGTTGGCATTTATCGCATTTTCTAGCGAATTCCAACGTGTCCTTCTTCATAGTAGACCAAAAATATCATTGCCGTAAAATTTTGTGGGCCAGGGATTGTCCACCAGCGTGGTTCCCACATATTCCTTCATGAACTTCTTGTAGGGCGCTCAACGCCTCTTCCTCATTTAAACACTTCGACAAAGGTAAGGAGTATCCTCGCTTATAAATGACATCATCTATCATCGTATACCTCGCTGACCTCATTCGAAGTCTTCTTACTTCAACAGAATCCTCTAGGCATATACATGTTTTTAAGAAAGACTTTATACCATCCATTCAGGTCGGTTTTAATTCAGTTGCCATGGCGACCATTTCTGATTTCTCAATGGCTGGATGATATGTCCTTGAAACATTCCTTCACTAGTTGCCAATCGAGCCAGGCATCGGCATAACCATTTTGAGTTCGAGAAACCTGTTCGATGGATATTCTCGCTTTACGATTTGAGAATATTTGCTCATCCTTTCTTCTCTAACTTGTTATGCTTCGTTGACCTGATTGGCCACCAATTGAGAGTCGTTATGGATTATCAGGCGAGCGACTTTCATATTTTTTTGGCATCCTCACTCCGGCTATAAGTGACTCATATTTAGCTTCATTGTTTGAGGCCTTGAAATTGAAGGATAGTGCTTCCCAAAACAGCTAATTGTTAGAGCTAACCAAAATAATCCCAGCCCCTGACCGTGTTTCAGTTAGGGTTGTCCGTGGGTTGGTTTGGTTCTACTCGGTTCCAAGATTTTCGGGTATTTAATAAATGGACCCGTCGGGTCCAAATATAATTATGGAACCGTTTGAGTTTCGTTCTGTTCCATTCCATTCGATTTTGTACCATAATTAAATTTTTTAACATTTACAGCAACACTACATAAATATAACTAATGATATGATCCCGGGTGGATGGTTGTAATCCGTGACCAACTTTGAGTTCCTTTGGTGGGTTGCCTGAACCGACTCTATTTTGTCCAGCTCCTCTATGGGTTCTCCACCTTTCATTCGTACGCGTGGGTCCAATGAACTCAGGTCGAATCTCACTGAGTGTATCATATGGACCTCTAGATTGATCTCACTTGGTATGTTTCGGTGATACGTTTATTTCCCTTGACTTGCCCTACCCCATGTGGCGTAGAAAACTTAAGGGAGAAATGATACATTGACACGATCGCCTTGAGGTTGAATAACAATGGTTGTCCCATGATAGCATCATAGGGAGAATTTGAGTCAATTACAATAAATTCTGCATTTAACCTAGTTCGGCGTGGAGCTTCGTCGACCTCAACTGAAAGCCTTATCTTTCCTTTGGCTTTAGTAAGGGCCCCATTGAGTCATAAGATCACATTGGGATATGGTTACAAAAAACTCAATGGAATGCCCATCCATTCCAACATGTGGACATAGAGTATGTTAAGAGAACTGCATGTATCAGCCAAAATCTTAGGGACAACAATTTCAGCAATGGGTACCGAGATCGTCATGATACCAGAATAAGGACAAGAGTTTGCATCCTTTTCTTCAAACATGAGTCATTCGTCGAAAGCACTTCGACGATGCTTCTCTGAGATGCCGATCTTAGTAAGGTCGACGATGATTGGCCTTTTTAATTTGTTCCTTTTTTTTTGTTCATTTCCCTTAACATTTGGACACGGGGACAGGGTAAATCAACATTGCAAGCCTTCACTTCAGCTTGATTCCCACCTACTACACCTGGTCCGCTTGGAGTAGGAGATTTCATACAATGATATATCGAGGTCGCATCTTGTAGCTTATGTAACATGGGTCTTCCTAATATGCCATTGTAGTTCGAAAGGAGATCTACCACAATAAAATCTATCAAGATTCGTCTTTGACAAGGGGGTTCTCCCAGATCCACGCTTAAAACAATTTGCCCCATGCTTCAATAAGAACCCCCGAGAATCCTTGTAACCTTCTATAATACTGCTGGAGGTAGCGCTCTTGGATTCCCATTTGCTCCAATGTTCGAGAATATAGCACGTTTACCGAACTTCCATTGTCAACTAATATTCGGTGTACCCGTACTCCTGCGACAGTCATGACAATGACTAACGCATCGCTTTGGTCCTGTAGCACTCCATATGAATCTTTTTCCGAAAACCCAAACCATTCTTCATGAAAAGATACGTTGACCTCAGGTTCAGTTAGTGTGACATTGTAATTCTGCCAGGTATGGGCATTACGCGCCTGCCTTCATCTGGACCTTCTTGACCCTTCAAAACATTGATTCACGCTTATTAGGGTTATGATTTCAGCTCGGACGACTGTATCCTGAGCTCGCTAGTTTGTTCCGAACTAGTTTGGCTGTCGATTGTCTGCTTAACTTGTTTCCCTAGACTTGGCCACAAACTCTTGTAAATGACCTCAACGAATTAAAGACTCCATCTCTTCCTTCAAATAATTACAATTGTCAGTGTTATGCCCCGTAGACCTGTGGTATCGACAATACCTTATTCTTTTTCTGAGATGGAGATCTGCAGAATGCCTTCTTTTTCCCTGCTTGTAAGAAAACTTCTTCCAGCTTGGTATTCAGGGGATGATATTCATAGAACCTTTCTGGGTACGATTTGGAACGTACTTGATCTCTTCTGCTCTTTCTTTTATCGCGGTTATAGTTTTTATCCACTTATTTGCCTTTCGTCTGTTGTGAAGTTGTATGATTTGAATTTGGCTTAAGATCTTCTTGATCTGACATGGTCTCCTTAGCACTACTATCTTTCTCAGCTCGGCTCAGAAACTCGTGGCATGTCCGAGGTCCATCTTCATGTACAGACCACCAGAATCTTGTTTTTAGCCTTAATCCAGAAAGGACTGCCATAAGTGCGGCGTCGTTTGAAATCTTTTCAACCTCCATGGTTTTCTTATTGAACCTACTGAGATAACTTTATAGTGATTCAGTCCCTTTTTGTTTAATACTTACTAATTGCTCTTTAGGCGTGGTTCTCACCTTAGAACCCATGAATTGGCCAAGAAATTCTGTAGCAAGGTCACTCCAGCTTTTTATAGATCTTTGATGGAGCCTCTTGAACCATCTTTGGACCTTATCTCCCAAGGTAAGCGGGAACGCGCGGCACATTATGGCATCTCCTACTCCTTGAAGCTCCATCCAAGAAGTGTACTTATCCAAGTGACTTAGAGGGTCCCCTTCTCCGTCATACCAGTTAACTGTGGCATCTTCAACCTTTCGGGTAGAGGTTCAGCAAGAATATCCTTAGTGAAAGGAGAATGTCGTTTTGTGAGGTATTCCTTCGTACTTCATTTGTTTTTAGCTTCTAGATCAACGATACGTTTCCTCATTTTAAGTCCTGGTCGTTCTACTAAGCACCTATCATAGGATTTTTCATGCCTGCTTGGAGGTGTGAGAGAATGTTGAGAGCCCAATCTATTAAACACACTGTTAGTTTTCCTTGCAGTTGGTTTTGCGGTTATGGGAGAACTTCTGATTTCTTCGGTTATGCCTTTGGAAGATTCCCCTCCTGAGAACTGAAGGGTCCTTCTGGTCGGAGGTCGTCTCGCCTTTTCCCTTTGTGGGGATTCGACCTCAGTATCCTGCAGTGGGGCGGGAGCTTGATTCTGCTCCAGCCCATTTACAACATTCGTCAGTTTTTCAATGGTTTCTCTCATTACGATCATCTGAGGATCGACGGTGTCAGTTTAACCTCGTCCTCGCCTTGTACTTCATGGATGCCTGGTATGTTTAGGATGAGTATAGGATTGGTTCCCAGATGCTGAAGATTCATCCATCATAATATCTTCAAGTTGGAGGCCCTCCTTCTAGCTCCAATCTATTGACGTTGAAATTTATATAGACGAATTCCCAAGCTAACTTCGTGGAAAATAAAGTTTCAATTATGATAAAAGATCGCAATAGTCCTTTATACTACCACAGTTAAGGTTATCGTTCCTCTAACATAGGAGATATTTGAAATATGATTAAAAGATACAATGAGAGATTGTAATGCCTCCAGAGAAAATTGTCATCCCTCTCCTCTTGGCTTTAATCCTATATTTATAGTAAGAAATGTGCGTGTACCCCGCCCTTCATATCTTGTCGACAGCATTTTTAAGCTGAAGAAGTACATTTGTTGCCCTAATTGAATTGGCTAACAAGCTCGAAATGTCAGATCACCATGAATTCATCCTATAAGTGGTCCCCAATAATTAATGAATTACTTAGGGAAGAGAGCTTAATCACTTGATTGGTGGATTATGTGGGCACTGGCGTCAGAACTTTACATATGCAAACAGTTGATTGGATATCTATATATTTCGTCAGTGATTCTCAATCATTATGCTTCCTCTCTTTCTCGATAAACTATACAAACTTCTCGTGCAAGCAAGACAATTGCAGAGCTGACTTCAATAACTGACCTCAGAGCCTAACAACCAAATTGACATTAGGTTAATACCTATTCTTCTTCTGCAATAAAATGAACTTAACTGACCTCGAAGGTCGGACATCAACAGAGTTCAAGTTCAAGTTATAGTAAACATAATTTGGAATTAATAGTCAAAAAATTTCAAGTAGAAGATTGAGATTCGGACTTCAAGAATTTGATACAAAATAGGACTCGTCAGTGCACGATGTCCCTGCATGTAGCGTTCGAATGCTCAAAACAACTAGTCACCCGCTCGGCTAGGGCGAAACTGGCGCTCGAGTGACATATCAATCGCGCGAGCGACGATTCGACATTCAGTTTTCCTTGTTTACGTAAAACACTTTTTTTATCACCTTTTCATCCTAAACACCTCCACTATAAATATACAGCCCCATGTACATCCCAAAGCGTGGTTGAACATTATTTTGATTACAGAGATCATTCTTTGAAGATCCAAATATCCTTACATTGATTCATTGACTCAACCACAATATTATTTGTTCATTATTCAACCTAAACAATGTTCGCGTATTGGGTAAGCATTGAATTAAGTCAAGATAACATACTTTGAATTCCAAATCCATATTCCAATTTCTCGTACCTCAACCAAAGATCAAAATACGAAAGATCCTTGATTAAACATAAAAAACGAAACCCTACCTTCTTTAATTCGGAGTTGTGAAGCTTGAGAATAGATGCTTAGAGTTCCAGCGCTTTGAAACGAAAAGAATCAAAAGATTTCGTTCTTGGTGATCCATAGAGAGAAAAGTGCCCCAGATTCTGAAAAATGCGGATGTGCACAACCGACGAAGTTCCTCGATAATTTATAAGTTAGGTGGTCCGAGTCAGCGAAGGTTTAGCAATGTCTGGATTAATTGTAAGTTAGCTTTTCTAGTGAATCGTTTACTAGCAAGTTTGCTCGGAGGGTTTTAATCCAGTTTGAGATTTTCCTCCGTGATCATATCTAAACTCTTCTGGTGGTGATGGTTTTGGGTGGAGTGAAGTCGTCTTTGTGGCGTTTTGGTAACGTGATTGTAGCCTTTGTGCAGGTGGGCATAGCACAATGTATTACATGAGCTTAGTATAATGTGTCATATGTGTCATGAGCTTGTAACATGTGTACACATCAATGTTACACGTTATATAATAATATAACAAGTTTGTCACACGTGCTACAAAAATGTGTAACATTGTAATCTACGTGTTTACATTTTCATAACACGCGTTATAAAAACTAAAAAGTATAACGAAGTGTTAAAAAGTGTAAAATAGAATTCTTGTCAAGAAAATAATATTTTTAATAAGAAATATATTGTAATATTTGGAAATAGTTAGTATTTTGGATGTAGTTTTGTCAATTGTCCTCTAATTTTTCTTTTATTCGTATACACAGCTACTAATATCTTCGAAGCCCACCTATTTAATGTAAAATGGGCCTTCAGACTGTTGAATAAAAATAGCCTTAATATCAAGGCCTTGGGCTCATTAACCCAAAATACAAGTTCAATCATCTTTTTACAAACTCAAAATTTAAAGGGAAACTTTAGTATATAACCCATAAAAAAAAAGTTAAAATTCCAGAATTACTACATCATCTTCTTTATTCTCAAACAACTTTATATTATAATCAAAAGGTTGAACCCTAACCTTGAGGGGCCCCACCAATTAAAATACAAAACAATTCCTCAAAAGTCAGCCAACTAATATCATATTTAATAATTTTAAAAATCAGAAATTAACAACAAATTTCTATATTTTGTTTTCTTTAAAAACCATAATTTAAAAAAAATCATATGGAATCGGAGTAAATTACTGAATTTCTATATTTTGCCTTTTATTTCACCAGATTCAATAGGAGCATACTAGTGTCATATTTATATTTGAGATATTATCTCAAAATTTATGATTTTCGTTTTTGTTGGTACATTTCATTATTTGATTAAAATGACTCGAAATTTTCATCAATTTCATGTATAAATATGCCTTCATCATACAATCTGAAATATGGTTTCAAACATGTCGCATTTGCTACATTTATATGTATGTTTGTGACAATATACTATTAAAAGATTCAGATATAACGTTGGTTAATTTTCACATATTACCTAGCATAGTTTTCAAAATATATTATAATTATGGCAATATAACATGCACTACTATCATATTACATACTACAAAATGGTGTATAACATGTTCCAGAATTACTACATCATCTTCTTTATTCTCAAATAACTTTATATTATAATCAAATATTTCAAAACAACTGGATTAACTTGACGACATTATTTTTGGCAACTGACTCCAATTAAAATATAAAACAATTCCTCAAAATTACAATTCCTCAAAAATCAGCCAACTAATATCATATTAAATAATTTTAAAAATCAGAAATTAACAACAAATTTCTATATTTTGTTTTCTTTAAAAACCATAATTTAAAAAAAAAAAATCATATGGAATCGGAGTAAATTACTGCCGAAAACTCACAAATTTCTATATTTTGCCTTTTATTTCACCAGATTCAATAGGAGCATACTAGTGTCATATTTATATATTTTTTTTAAAAAAATTTTTGAGATATTATTTCGAAATCTATGATTTTCGTTTTTGTTGGTACATTTCAATATTTGATTAAAATGACTCGAGATTTTCATCAATTTCATGTATAAATATGCCTTCATCATATTTCAAACATGTCGCATCGATTGCTACATTTATATGTATATTTGTGACAATATACTATTAAAAGATTCAGATATAACGTTGGTTAATTTTCACATATTACCTAGCATAGTTTTCAAAATATATTATAATTATGGCAATTTAACATGCACTACTATCGTATTACGTACTACAAAATGGTGTATAACATGATATGTTATCTCTACTTTTGAAATTTCACTCGATGTATCATCACTTGTTGGGTTGCTATAAATAAATTATAATGTGTTACAAATTTTATGGTGCCATTACATGTTACAACCATTGCTTGTGAAAATGTTTTTGTTGCATATGTAAATAGTATAATGCACTGTGATATACGGAAGAAAACAAGAAGTTTGTGATTGCTCGAAATTGGTGTTAACTTTAGTGTTTCATAAAAAGAATAATAACATTATATGCAGCATAATCTCGATATAAGTAAATTTGTGGACTATGTTTAGTAATTTGAGGGGATTAGTGGGTTTCTTAAATATTGAAAGGTAAGAATTTTTTCTACTAGTTATGGTATGTGTGGATAAAATTAAGAGTGGAGTAACATTGGAATTAAGTTTTAATTGGCGTTAGCATGTGAAATTTCATCAAATTTAAACGAGGAAACGCGACAAAGAAAAAAAAACAACCACGAGAAACTTTTATCCTTCACTTCCCGGGTCTTGTTACGTGTAGTCTTCCCTTAAAAGTTTAAACAATTAAAGATGAAAATGAAAATTATTTATTTATATTTGTATCTTTAACTAAAGTGCAAACCTATTTTATATGTTTATTACAAAACTAAGAGTACATAAATTGTTCATATGACAAATAGAAAATATAAAGATAGTAAAATATTGGATTGTATCGAAGAAATCCATACCTCAAACTTGAGTTTTCGAGGAACTCAAATCTCCAAAGCATAAATATCCATGAAAATATTTCTAAAAAATAAAAATTGATTCATAATATTTTCATAGATGGATGAATTAGGTATGAAGAGTTAATTAGTTTACATAATACATATTATTGACTTTACATGCCCCTCGGGACATGACTCAATGGTGTAAAGGACGGGAATGAAGTAGTCTCCACTGGGCTGATAGTCGCAGTGTGAGGGTTCGATCCCTGTCTCTAACAAGGTTTGAAATTGAACTATTTGTGGTTCATACACGGATAAATTAATGTTTTGATATGGTAAGACCATCTAGAGCATTTACTTGCCAACATATAATTACATACACGGATAAATTAATGTTTTGATATGTTTTGTTAAAAATTGTAGAACTAGAAAAATTATACAATAAATTGGTTTGAAAGATATTCAATCTTTGGACCTCCAATTAATATGTATAACCTCTAACAAATTGCGTTACAAGCAATGTTTGAAAATAAAATGAATCAACAGATATATAATCTAAAATTGTTATCTATTGGCCTCTCAGGGTATGCTCAGTGGTGTAAAGAACATGAGTAAGGTAGTCTCAACTGAGCTTGTTGTGTGATTTACCTCCTCCACGATACTCTAGAGGCGAGGCAATGGGGGACCTTCAAGGTTGGGGTTCAACCCTAAAATTGTTATCTACTGTCAACAAAAAAAATTTGTTCCCGACGGATTCAGTACAGGCCGCTGCCGGGGCTCGTTGGGTGCTTAGGTCGCCCCTGGATATACGTTCGACCTTTTGTCGATAGAAATGTTACAGTACTAGTCTACTAGACTACGTTTGAAAAAAATAATTGCCAAATGAAATACAAATTTACCCACAAAAGAATGTCACTATACGGTTAGAGGTGGCAATGGGTCGAGTCGAGCCGGCTCAGCTCGTGCTCGCACAGTCGATCTCGCACGAGCCGAGCTCGTGGCTCGTTGCCCATGAGCCGAGCTTCGGCTAAGCTCGTGGGCATTTGGGCGAGCTCGCCCAAGGCGAGCCGAAAGACGAGCCGAGCGGCTCGTCCGATTTTTGAATTTTTTTTTTTATATAATTATATCCACTATTTCATCCTTAAATTTTTTTTTAATTAAGTAAAATAGGCTAGCCACGAGCCGCTCGGCTCGTGGCTCGCCTAAACGCGCCGCTCGGCTGGTGCTCGCAGAGCGGCTCGTCAATTTGACGAGCCGAGTCTACCGAGCCCCCTGCTCGGCTCGTGTTCGGGCTCATTTTTTGACGAGGTCGAACGGCTCGTGGGCGTCTACAGTACGAGCCGACGAGTCTCTCAGTTCGATTGCCACCACTATATACGGTGTTTACGTGTAGCATTTCAGAGTTATTACTTTTGCTATTATTTCTCGTGAAAGTATTTTTTTTTATAAAACTAATTTAAGCTAACTTTCTTTAAAAATTCTTCTAATTAGATGAATTATTTTAAAAAAAGTTATCAACATACAATCGAAAATAATTTCTTAATTTTAGAAACAACTTCTCACTTTCCAAAATCCTAGCTAAATGGACCGTTAGCTTCTGACAAGATATTATATGGTAAGTAATTATGATAATGAGTAGGCCTAAATTTTTCATGTCTTAGATTCTTGTAAACGCGGCAAATCTAACAAGGACCCCTTGTGCTCCTCACCACCACAACCACATCCACCACGGCACCGCCCCCACCCACTCCCCAAGAATATACGTACACTAAGTTTGTACGTATTCTTTGAAAAATTGGTCACTCATCACTTCAACATATTATTTGCAATTCAAAATTAAAGAGGAGGTGTGACTGAATGAAGCCAAATTTAGCCTTTTAAAAACTATATATTTTATAATATTATATTGTATGTATGTCGGCAGAAAAAATCCTTTAAGTCAGATTTTTAGCACTTCTACATGAATATTTGTTACTCGATTCTACTTCGTCGGTAAGTAATTTAAACTAGTATACTAAAGTCAAATTATTCAGGGTTCATTTGATATTACTTTTACTTTTACTTTTTTAAAAGAGCTTTTTAAAGAAGCTACTTTAGTTAATGTTTGAAAATTTAATTCGAAAAGGGTTTTCTCTTCTAACTAAAACATATTTCATAAAATTAATGAAACGGACACACACACACAATTAACCTTGTCACTAATTTGAGACATCGATCCTCAAGTCAAGTTGTCCACTCAAAATCAGATTTTGAAAGTAGAAACACCGATGTCCCACTTGTCACAATCTTAAATGTGAAACATATCTCGACCTATTTATTTATCTTATAATAATAATAATAAACATCTAGCGATGATCAATTTACCTCCACTCACTTTACACGAAGCTTCGCCAAATTGTACATTATTAGACATTTTTTAATAAATAAGTTTAAGATTTTATTCATTATATTATATGTTTCTTTGATAAATGGTAAAAAGTTAAAATAAAATAAAATAAAATCTCAAAATTCATTAAGAGTGTGTTTGGTAGAGATTAAAATCGGATTAAAATTGAAAAACTAGCCGTTATTGTTGACTTTTATTAGACGAGTGGGACCCAATAACGGCCATATTTTCAATTTTAATCAGCTTTTTAGTTTTACCAAACAGGCTCTTAGTCTGATAGTATTAGCATCTAAATAGTTTTATCAGACATGTATAGAGGTGGTAAATGGATTGAACCGATCATGGGTTTGGCGCGGTCGATGGGTTGCTCGTGCTCATTTTGAGATGAGCAATATGGTTCGAGTTGAACGCCCTTTTTTACATGAACCGACGTTTTGGGCCGGTGGACTGCCTCTTTTTGAGCTCGTTTACGCCTCCAATGCTCATTTTGGACTTGTTTTATTAATCTCTAAAAAAACGTAATAATTCATGGGTCTCGTGGATTGAGTTGAGCCTAGTTTATAGATATAAATCGAGTTCGTGTGTCCGAGTCATATAATTTAAACTACTTTGAGTTGATTAAATACCTAATGATTACTATTAGAGTTACTTATTACCATTATTGAAAACAATATGTTACATGAATAAAGCTATATGTACAATATTTGTTGACAATTTTGTTAACAATTCATGTATAGTCAAGATCCGTATTATTTATTTAAAAAACAGCTTTTAAAAAGGGTTTTACTACATGTACATCAGGGTTTACACTCTGGAGCATATAATGCTCAAGTACCATTTCATCATTGGTTGGTGAAAAAATTTAGGCATTATGTACACTATGGTGTAAATCCTGATATACATGTAGAATAATTCTTTTAAAATGAATTATATAAATTCCTGTGAATTCACATTTATCAATCATGATTGCACATATAACATGATTCATGTCACATACGTTGATAAGGATGTGTCGAAATAGAAGCCATGCAAATAGAAGGTCAAGTACGTACTTTGAGTTACTCAATGAAAGATAGGTTTTGATATTTGTACTTCAAGGTTGACCCATCGGTATACACCCCTCTCACAATAGAAGGGGGCTCACGACTAATAAAAAAAATCATGGATCCCATATCGTGATATGACTGTACACCGAGCAAAACCCATGAAAGATATTCACCATTCTTTTTCTTTACTAGACAAAACATACTTTGTCTGCCTGGTAAGCTAAAATTTATGGGCCATGTTCGGAAGCAACTTTATTACAACGTTCTTGTTTTTTACTCATTTCAATCTTTCTTTCTCTTTCGCGATTGTCCTGATTAGGGGTCTAGAGAAAAACATACACCGTTTAATGGTTCAAATTATGAATTTCGGGGATGAAATGATAAAATATAAAAGGGTGTAGTTCAAAAGCGATAGCCCATTAAAAATAGTTTTTTTGGGAAAAAAAAATTTAGAATAGTGATTTTTTACAGAATATGTGATTGAAAAAGTAGGAAAATTTTTGGATTTACGTGCAAAATATTTATTTTGAGAATTTGTGGTTGAAAATAAGTTTAATAAAAAATAATAATTTTTGGGAAATAGTGGACAAACAGCTGCTAAAAACGTGATTGACAATAAATTTGAAAACAAAAATGAGTTTTAAGAAATGGAGGATCAAACATGAGCTTAGCTGTATGAAAAAGTTCATAAATAATTGAGATACTATTGGTATAAGGAAGAAAAACCCAATTCTCGAGCAATTTATTATTGGAATAATCTTTGTGTACCTAACCATTTACCAAATGGTTTACCAAATGGGTCCATTTGGTAAACCATTTTGTAAATGGTTAGGGTGATGTAGCATAGTCCTTTATTATTTTATGAGGTTTGATGTGAGAGAAACTGTATGAAGGTACAATCCACATATTGAAATATTTATCTTGTGGTCTGCGGTTTTCTTTGATTTTAGAGTTTCTTATGTAAATTATTGTGTTCTTATGCTCTATTTTATTTTTCATTCTTTATAAATTTTCTAAGGAGGATTTTGCCTGGTAATTATGAAATTACATTCTCAACACATATATGGTAGATAAGATGAATTAAAAGAGGTTATTCTCTAGACACACAACACACAATATTAATTTCATAGTATGATCACTCAGTTTTTTTGTCGCATCGTACTATTACTATTTGATTGATTCGAGCGTTGAAAGTGAGCTCCACCATCGCTTTAGAGGCGTGTTGCTTTGCAGGTCTCTTCATGAACCCAAGTTAGAAGGCAACAATATTCATTTCATAATATAATAACTCAGTTGTATTTGTCACATCATATTATAACAACTTGACTGTCTCGAGCATTGAAAGAGAGCTCCACCATCGCTTTAGAGGCATTTTGCTTTGCATGTCTCTTCGTGAGTCAGAAAGCAACAATATTTGAAAAGATTATGTCGATTTGAAGTATTAACATATTTCAACAATAAGAATAAACAAGATTATGTTATATGTCACTTCAAAAATGATGGACAATAGTGCAACTTTTGTCACCAATTAATGTCAATACATATATGGTGAGACATCACATTCACAATTTTAATAGGATAAGCTTGTGATTTTAATCAACTTCCATCACGTCTTATTCCATTCTCCTTATATATATTTTTTAAATAAGATGTAAAATAATTAAACCTTGATAACTAATTAGAACAAACTATATACATACTATATGTTACATTAACCTTTCAATAATTAATGATCATGTTCGTCGACGTAATTCATATTCCCTAAGAGACATTTTTAACAACATTTCAACGTTTTAAACATCGTCCAGAAAAAAATAGGGAGTTACAGCTATTTTAACAAGTTCTAATATAACTAGATTGAGATTTACATCGATATTTTAATTTTTAAGTTCAATTGAGTCGTCCAATCCAATTTTTATAACACGATATTATATTCTACATAAATTGTGCTTGAGTGACAAAGGAATTACACTTTTGGTCATATACATGTATTTTTGTCATTGAAATGGCCCTTTCGTATAAACAATACCATGAGAAACATGGTGGCCAAATTATTCAAATTATTGATCTTATTCATGATGTCAAATCTTTTTGTAGTATCAATATGTAAAGTTGAGTATTTTTTTTTTTTTCACAAGTTCTTGCATAGTTTTGTATCAAATGTTTGACAAATAAGCAAGTGAAAATAATTCATTAATATATACACTTCAATGTGATGATGCTCATTAATCCATTAAACTCAACAATAATGACTCAAATGTTTTATATATTTTATATCTATATTTTTTCAACGTGGGATATTCATTATTAATATATCTCATAAGCTGATGACTCGTTCAAACATACCAACTTTCAAATTTGTGCGCTCGTTGAAGTATTGATTGGATTAAATTGTTTGTTTTGAACTTAATCGGTTCTACTGTACGTGATTCGATGTGTGATACTTAGCTTAAACACAATTTAATTAACGATAGTTATTCCTTCATTCATTCTTAAAAAAAATGTTTGTGGAGCATTTAGCATTGGATTGAACATCTACATCCTTTGATTTTGTCCTTTCAACCATAGCTTTGATTTCGTCAAAACTTTTCAGAGCCGCAAATTTTGAAGGAAGAAAGAATTTTCTCTGTAAAAGGCCACTAGGACCAATGACCCTGGTCCCTATGTATATGAGACCTTCTGACCCTGTCTTTCAAAGGTTAAAAGTAGACTAGACCCATCCCATCCCATCCCATCCCACGCCACCCCACTCCCCCACCTCCACCTCACAAACAGAGGGCTCATACCTTAAGCCTTAAGGTGTGTATTTTTAAGGGCAAAAAATTTCTATTTTTGATGTTGTAGTATAATAATAAGAATAAGAGCTTGTTTGGTTTA
>CAIGRF010124389.1:16262-27332 GCA_903798235.1 Fraxinus ornus | reverse complement strand
AAAAAAAAAAAAAAATGATGGAAAACCAAAAACCACCTAAAAGGTGGGAATTGAAATTCAACTAAAACAAAGAAAAGGGGTCACGTGATGACAAATGTAGAAAATCAATTCTTGAGGAAAAAAAAAAGTGCCATAAAACATGACAAAAGTGGTAAATAGAATTTCAATTCCATTTTTCATGGGAAAACGACCTATCAAACAGGCCCTTAAATTTGCTGTGTAATACATCATTTGTAATTTGATCATTTTGTGCATAAATTCTTGTGGGGAATTAGAACTTTGTACAAAGGGAACTCTAGGGAGAGGATAGAAGGCGCGAAGCACTGTGATATTGTGAGTCAAGAATTTCATGTATTTTTGGGAAAGAATTTACAACTTTCTTCAACACAAATCTGGTTCAAGATTCTTACCTGAATGGAGAATTTTCACGATCTTTTTGTGGTTGAATTACCTTTCTTTCTAAAATTCGAAGTCTGTATTGTTTGCACTCCAATGGTTCAAATCTCAATCGCAATGAAATGAGATTATTATTTATAATCTAAGTACCTAATTTTACGAGTTCCATGTCAAATATGTGGTTTTAGGCACTTTTCAATTTATGTGTGATTTTCATAAGAATTCCACATTTTATGTTGTGGGAAGTTATGGGTTTGAGTTTAATTCAAACTAAGGTTGTGTCATTCAACATGGACGATTCACAACCAGTATTTTTCAACAATTTGGTAATTTTTGTTTTTTGTTTTTTTTTTCAAATTATAAGGTATATACTTTCGAAATGTGTGGACAAAAAGTGAATGAAAATTACGAGCTTTAAAGAATATAGATAAAAAAGATGTTTAACGAGCGTATAAACTTGAAAAAGTTTTCATCTTAGGTTTGGAAGCTTTAGCAGGCATACTCTCCATCAATGACTTGGGATTATTTTATTGGGGACCATATTTTTTTTTTTTTTTATTGGGGACCATATATTTTTTTTTACTTTACTGATTAATATATAAATCAAAATATTGATCACGTGAACTTGTGAGTCCTAGTTTTGTTGATTTAGACCAATTAACTTTTTAAATTAATCATGTAATATAAGATTGCAACGAAGGGTCTCAAATCTCAATAATGATGGATTGGATTATTGAGTGTCATAGATAGCTACATTTACATAAAAGTTACTTTAATTTAACCAAGTTAAAGTTACACTCGAAAACTAAATTAAATAAGGTGCACGCTAATTATGATTTAGCGAATATCGAGACTATTCATACAATGATAGGGGCGATTGTCTCCTAACCCTATTGTGGGATTGATTTGTCTCATTTCTCTCTCAATAAGAATACATCGTATAATTAACGTGTGCATTCTCGAATCTCATCCTCAAAGCAATTCAAGCTTGATTATGGAAGTATACCGTCCCAGCTAGCCTTTTTACGCTATGGGATAACACATTTATTTAAATTACTATGTAAGATGTTACTGAATCTCCTGGTCTGATTTCTCGAGAGAAGTTAAAAATTTATAAAAACTAGCTTTTGTTTATTTTCACCCGTCTTTCAAGATTCAAGATGCGCGTCTTTTTGAGAGACTGAATTGAAGTTGACTATTTAATTAAAACAAATTAAATTTTATAACCCAGTGCTGATTTTCCTTAAAGTTCAGTCATCACGGATGAAATTTACCCAAAAATAAAAATAAAAAATAAAATTATTTTTGTTTCTTCAAGTTAAAAGAAGAAAATATTTACTAGTCAAACAGACTCAAATTTTTTGCTTTTCCTCCTTTTCTTGGGCCTTTCTGTACATGTACACGCAAATAAATAAAGTTATATTCAGCCGGTAGGGATTAAAATCGGATTAAAATTGAAAAATTAATCGTTATGTTGATTTTTATTAGACGAGTGGGACCCAATAACGACTATATTTTCAATTTTAATTGAATTTTAATCGATAACAAACGGACTATTATAAAGTTGATCTACCAATCATTTTAAAAAAAAATTTAAAATCATTTGAAATCAACTGTCTCAATTTTGCAATATATACAGACGTACATTCTCGCACGATCATTTTATTTGATCCAATATTTCAGTTATTAAATTGATTGAGAGGGGTTTTGTGATATATGTCGAATCTATACAGAGGGGATTTCAATTCCAAAATCGATTACGTGTTCAAGATCGTAATAATAGGCGATTCGGCAGTGGGGAAATCGCAGCTGTTGGCGCGATATGCAAGAAATGAGTTCAGTTTGGACTCGAAAGCCACTATTGGAGTTGAATTTCAGACGCGAACACTTGAAATTGATCACAAAACGGTCAAGGCTCAGATTTGGGA
The DNA here is from genome assembly GCA_903798235.1 of Fraxinus ornus. Classification (NCBI taxonomy): domain Eukaryota; kingdom Viridiplantae; phylum Streptophyta; class Magnoliopsida; order Lamiales; family Oleaceae; genus Fraxinus; species Fraxinus ornus. The sequence goes on along the minus strand of CAIGRF010124389.1, from coordinate 25,008 downwards.
TACAGCTGGTCAAGAAAGGTAATTACTTTGATAGTTGATTCTCATTTTCCGTTTGCATAGTTAACAAGAGACATCAAATGCTTGTTGAATGGAGCTGAATTTGGTTGAGAAAAAAAAAAAAGATGACAATGCAGACTTTAGACGTTGTGATCGTGGGTATTGGATTGGATGATCATCTGGCTACATTATATAACATAATAGTCTGCAGTTGGAATATAAGCAGGGAGAATAGATCCTATGTTTTAGATAAACTTTTTTCTCCAATCCATGATATTACCGAGCTGATTTTGTTAAAGCATTTTCATCAATTTGTTACACACCACTTTGGTTTAGTTCATGTCCTTGTGTTTCTTAACAAAATTCTCTCTCTCTCTCTCTCTTTGATGACTTCAAAATCGAGATTAACTAATCCTATCACCTAATTTGGGATTCCCTCCCCTAAACTCATCGAATTCTATTAAAATAAGAGCTACGACAGGAATGTCTATTTGAAAGGAACGTGTTCTCGATTTTTCTTATCCTCCTTTGCTCCCTCCCAACTATGCTTATTTACAGAGTTTTAACGAGGCCATGATGGTAGTAAAGTCTTTTTCTTTAATGCAGGTAACTTTAATGGCAAGTCGCAGTTTATGATTAGTAAGCTTTAATTGAACATGTTACCTTAATACCTTTTCACATTTTATTTATCATGTCACATGTTCTTCACTCATTGGTTGTGAAGCCATGTTTAATAGTTTACCGTTCTTATTCACGTTTACTTCAATAACGATTTTTGCTGATGTGGAATAGCACTTAGAAATGAGTAAGTGTATATTTGCTTTTTCAGTAATTTTTCATTCGCATGCCTCATGTGCTCGTGCTTGTATTCAAGATTGGACTTATGTCTTTGTATTATAAATGCTCCCTCACGGTGGCTTAGTTCGCACATTCAGATAATTTTTTAACTTAGAAGTGTTTGCTAATAGTAGCGTAGGTTTGCATGGAGCAAGCTCAATATAATTATCACAAATAACGGTCAAAATTCCCACCATTGATCTCTATAAAATTAATCGATAACACTTGTCAATCTGTATATACATAATTTGAGTACCTATAAATATATAAAAGCTTGAAAGTGGTTAAGAACAACTACTTTTGTAGTGAGTATTGAATTTTTAAAGTGAAAGTCCAAAACAACACGTTATAAGAGAATGTTAAGATAGATGTATAGGTATACTAGAATAAAAAGGATAAAGAAGCAAAAGAAAGGTGATAATATTTCCACAAGTGGAGATGGCAAGAATGGCCGGTAAATTAGGTACTGGTGAATCAGGTAGCATGCTTTACAAGGACACTTCAGAAGCTCTATTCAAATGGAATAGTGAAATTAGATTCATGCAGTTGACCCCAACTTTATCTGGAATAAAGCTTAGCTTGTTGCTGTTATAGGTGGGGATTTTACCACTACTTCTAGTTATATTATTATTTTTCTTGATTCTCAGAAGAATGAGACTGAAGAAATTCCGTTCTCATATTAGAATGTGTATCAATATGCAGTGAGCAGATGTTATTCTTACCTCTCTCTTGCTCTATTAGCAAGCTCTGTTAGGACAGAAAATGGAAAACTCTAACTGCTTCTATTCAGCAGCAATCGCAGTCAAGAATATTAGTGTGAGCAGATGTTATTCATATCTCTCTGGTTCTCTATTAGCTAGCTCTGTTAGGACAGGAAGGAAAACTTCAACTTCTAGAATTCATCAGCAATCGCAGTCAAGAATATTAGCAGTGAATTGGTGTGCAGTTTGTGAAGTATATGCAGTGAAGAATGAAAAACAAAGTTTTACATTGGTTCAGCAATTGCCTACTCCAGTCCCTGGGCCAGGATTTATTGATTACAGTCAACAAGATGACTGAATTCACAAATTTAGGGAAGAAAGGAACTGTTCTATTTCTCCTGTATCTGGGTTGCGTATTTGCGCGCGCGTGCGCGTGTGTTATGTTTTGTTGGTGGACTAACTACTCCTTCTATAATAGAAGAAGACAGTAAAGGGAAAAACATGTTTTTCTTACAATACAAATCACTCAATAGCTAACTACTAACTGAAATAGAAAGCCCACAACTGACATAAGCCCATCAGTCAACACCCTTCAGCGTATTTTGATGATCAACTGACTGCAACTGGTCTGCAGCCTCAAGGTCTTTTGAGAATATTCTTGAGCAATCTTCTCCACAAGCACATTTCTTTGTTTTTTGCTCACAGAGTTCTTCTTTTCTTCCTTTGTTGAGGCTGAAATAATTAATTTTCATGGGTGTTTGCCTAGTTATTGATTTATTTCCAAAGATGAGTTGTTGTCAATATTTTGTGGTTCATGGTAAAAAATATGTATAGGTAATTTAAGATATGTCATAAGGGGTATGTAATGCATTGTTATATGTAAATACACCTTAGATTGTACAATACGTTCATTTGCGAATCATTATGAAATTAAAGGCAACAACTTATTGGAAATTTGTGACAAAAAGCAGAAAAATACTGGTTTTATGGAGTATTCTATCACAAAAATTGATTTTGCGATCTTTAAACGTGCCTGAAAAACTCTTTTACATTAGCTCAGTAGCTGTTTGGCTGGCCCTCAGTGTGGTTATTATATTACTGCTTATCATGTGGATTTAGTTCTCCTTTCAGAAAGGGAAAAGAAACGAAAAAATAAAACATGTGCATATATGGTCCATGAATGGCTCCTCAAACTCATAAGGGAATATGGTCTGAGGGTTTTCTTGTTCATGTTTCATGTTTTCATTTCGGTCTTTGGTCTGTACATTTCTCCTGATGGAAAAACTGACATCGTGTATTCAAGTTACCAGTTCTGTTGGTAAAAAGCTTTCTGTCATACTAATGAAATACGTCTCCTTCAAATACAAGCTGTTGACTGTACTGTCTGCTGATCATACCAAAAGAGGGAGCTCGCTTGCAACTGAGCTTTGACTAACACAATTTTGTGTTGGAAAAGATGTCCCAGTAAAATCTGATTCATAAAAAAAATTAGTTCACAAATTATTTTATTATGTACGAGGATGTGGCTTTCCCAGTTATCGGCCACAGGGGGGTTGTCTGCTATCTTCCTAATTCAATGCTTTGTATCTATCATCCTGTCTCTAAAATTTACGATCATTTAGAATCAATTAACACTCTACTTAAGCTACTCTGCATTTGTGAGATTATATAATCAAATGTAGGTCGGAGACTGGATTTACTCCTTTCTATGAAAGCAAATCATATTAATTCACTAATGCCTATTTTAGCCAAGATGCACAGCATGGCGTGCAACTAAACCTGTAGCAAGACACAATTTAAAATTAAAAGATTACCATTAAAAGATTTTTTAAGGAAATATAATTGTATTCTAAAAGTGAAATGTTGAATAGGTATTGGAAATAGGTGCACTAATTGGACTGATTTCGAGACTGATATGATCAGTTAAGTAAAACTAGCTCCTAATTTTATCATTAAACTTGACATGCTAGTCTTTCTTTTATCTTGATAAAGGAGTGCCATTGTCCCCCTCCTGTCCTATTTGTGGCATCACATATTGGTCAATTGTTTGTCAAGACCCTACTTCTAATTTGTATAAGTTCTATATTGACTAAGCAAAGGAGCATCAGTGCAACGAAGTGGTGGTTCAGGTGGCTTTGGCCTTATATTTTCCATTGTAAAGTTATCCTTCAGCTTAAATGCTTATTAACATCGTGTTTTGTTTTTTTTTTTTGCTGTTATGGATATAATTGAAAGCACAATGAGGTGCATGCTAGGAGGCTATTTTTGGCGTGTCAAAGTGCAGCTGTTATTGAAGTGAAAATTTTGCAATGTTTCATGTCTTTTGCTCAACTTGATGAAATTAACTGATTTGCGCTTAAAATTGGGGCAATGTCTGAATTTTCTAGAAATATTATGTGTTTACGTTGAATCGTAGTTTACATATAGTTTTGTGTTTTGCTACAATGAAGTGTGTACATGGCTTTGGACTTTCAGCTTAAACACCAAGCTTTGTGCCTTTATGCACTAGGCGCCTTATAATTATGTGAAGGAGTGCTGAATAGTTTTCTACTCCCTTTGGCATGTCACAGATGCCAATCTGATTTTAGTCTCTCCTTTGTCATGTGGAGTTCAATAAATTTGAAAGAGTGGAAGAGAAACCAAATTAATATATGTTTCATGCACTTCCCTTTTGAATTTTTTTCGTCTTCTACTCTTTGTTAGTTGCAGCAGCCTCTTTTGTTGTATGTTTTGGAGATCATTTTTTACTAATGTTTTTAAATTCTTCACTTGACATTGCAAATTTGATGACTTCAGATATAGGGCAGTGACTAGTGCATATTACAGAGGTGCAATGGGGGCAATGCTGGTCTATGACATCACGAAACGTGAATCATTTGATCATGTGGCTAGGTGGTTGGATGAACTGCGGGGCCATGCTGACAAGAACATCGTAATCATGCTTATAGGAAACAAATCTGATCTGGGAACTCTTCGAGCTGTACCTGTGGATGATGCTAAAGAGTTTGCCCAGAGGGAGAACCTATTCTTCATGGAAACATCAGCCCTTGAGGCAACCAACGTGGAACCTGCTTTCCTAAATATCCTGTCTGAGATTTATCGGGTCGTCAGCAAGAAAGCCCTTGTGGCCAATGAGGAACCAGAATCTGGAGGAAATTCATCTCTTTTGAAAGGAACCAAGATCGTTGTTCCTGGCCAAGAGCCGGTACTCTCAGAAAGAAAGTTAAGCTGTTGTGGATCTTCATAGGCCCGACCCATCCTTCACTCTTGGAGTGTACGCTGTTGTATTTGTTCTATTTGCTGACATATCTGACATACGTGGCACATTTCTCTTTTTGTTACAAATAGATTGTCCATCCACAACGTGGACTTCTGGACCATTTTAAACTTGAAGAGAAGTGATTTTGGCGGTACATATTGCGTGAAATTATTGCATTTTGGTATGTAACTCATCCCTGCCTCGATGGTATGGAAATTGAAACCAAGATATAAATCAGGAAAAACTTATCATTCTGATCTATATTAATTTATTGCCAGTCATGATCTTGTATAAATTTCAACATCAACAGAATGTGATCACATAGTTAGCTCCCGTGCATGTAAAAGTACTGGTTCGATCATCAAATGGGTAGCTGTACGCAGTAGGGCAAGCTCGTTTGAAAATTTTTGAATAATTTGTAGGCTTGCATGTCGTCGGACTATTGAATGCTCCAGTGCAGCAGTATTGGGGTTGATGGAAGGCGAGACAGGCACTTTTACACGCCAACCTCGCCCCATTCCCTCCAACCACCACCAGTTCAGGTGGGCATGCTCTATTCAAATCAGCTTTGCAGATTACTGATCCACAACTTCCCGTCCCTCCAGAAGGGGAGATGGAAATTGGCAGGTTAAATCCATCCACAAGGCTGACATCATAAAAATCTTGTGGGCTGTTGAGGGTGAACTCAGCTAGTGACACTGGTGGTATACCGCCTGCACCGTTACACTGCAGAATACCGCCACAGTCACCGGTGGCGCAGCTTCCCTTGCCAGATTGGTCGAAAGTGCATCCAGTACGAGCCCAGAAGCGTCCTGACCACCCTGCAGGTGCATTGATGGTGGTGGCTTGAGCCGGGCCAAGCTGGAAGCCACCATTCACTAGTGGAGGTTTTCCAGCTCCTGATAAAGTCGCTGGCCATATAGTGTATGGACATTTGTTCTGCAACGTGAAAATTGCAGCACTTGCTCCTGGAAAAGATAAGAATCAGCAAACAGTTGGTGTTAAAAAATAAAAATAGAGAAGCAGAAGATTTCGATTCAGTATAATAAATTTAATTAACCTAAGAAACTCCAAACTAGAACGAAGGAGAGATGCCATAACAATGCCATGATTAATTCTCAACCAAATGTGATGTAGTTTAATGAACAATTTCAAAGAGGTTGAAGATCTATATATATGTGTGTGTGGATAAAAGAGTACAGATTACATATATATTATGATTTGATGAATGTGATATTTTCTTTGATTTTCTCAATTAATGAAGATTATAGCAATCTTAAGGAGATTTCACTAATCATGGCAATCTAAGCCCATGTTTGGTTGAGATTAAAATCAATTGTTTAACAGATTTTGATAAAAGTTGATAAAATGTGTGGTAAAAAAATTGTGAATCCTAAAAAATATGTGATTAAGATTAATTGTCGACTTTTACTTAAATTTTAATCAACTTTTTTTAGTGGTATCAAATAGGGGCTTACTACCCGTGGCAATCACAAACAAGTCACAAGTTGTCAATGTTTGGTACGTAATTATAAATACACAAATGAACAGTGAATAAGTAGGTAGAACTTGTGGGTTCTATGGAAATTCATTTGATTGTTTTTTTTAATTATTAAAATAATGATATATCTATATATATAGGAGGATGCTACGTAAAGCGACTACTTTAGTCACTCACTATGAATAACAACATTATTCAAAAATTAAACACCTTACTGTCAGTAGGAATTGTATTTCCTAATTTATTTATGTAAATTATCCTAGATTTATTTGGTACTCATTTGTTATAATTAAAATAGTTGTCAATTGTTAAGTAGGATACTTGACAAAGATATTGTAATTTATTAGGATTCTTTAGTTTAGGAAGTTACATGTAGAACTTGTGGGTCCTAAAAAAATTAAACACATTAGTGATGACACGTGTCCCATATGTTTGGGTCATTTTTTGTTTATACTGTTGAATCAATGAATGACATGAGTCCCACATGTTTTTAACTCTACACTCAACCCTATTTTTATAGCAAAACTCTTTCCTAATTGAGTTATGGGGGTCGGTGGGTCATTTTATTATTATTTTTAAACTGTCCAATCATTTAATGACACATGTTCCACCTATTTTTCACCTTGTCCTCAACCCTGTTTTTGTAGCAAAACTCTTCCTAATTTATTTTTGTAAATTATCCTATATTGATTTGGTATTCATTTGTTATAATTAAAATAGTTGTCAATTGTTAATTAGGATAGCTGACCAAGAAATTGTAATTATTAGGATTATTTGGTTTAGGAAGTTACATGTTTTCCCGTAATTATTTTGTTAACCCCGCTCATTTATAATCAAAGTAAAAGTTAAATGAAGACTTAGCTTTGAGCACTTGAGGACTAGAGATAATATAAGGGGAAAATTTCATGTATAAGGCGGTGGTTGCAAAATACAATTCCAAAAGTTAAGAAATTATGTTTATTATTACAAAAATCAAGCCTTAATTAAATTCTATTGATTAAATAATTATTTAAAAAATATGTTATTAATTAAATATATTAAGGTCACAATATTGCACAATTTATGATCACAATTACAGTCTAAGTGCATTTTGTAAATTTCCATTGAATTTATTAATGCCTGATCGTATATTGAAGGCACGTCAAAGGGCAATATGATGTTATCAAAATCTACATTTGTGAATACCCGAGCTTGACGATTGGGAAATAGTCCTTCCGCTGCTTAAGTTAACGAAAAGAGAAAATATGAGCATGAGACTATGAACTCGATTAATGTAAAGCGTACTTGAATGATGAATGGAGGACTTATATCTATAGAGTTAGACACTACAATCTTGATAGTATTTGTTTCGATCGTCAAGCTTGGGTATTCATATGCACATATTTTTGGTATCAGTATACAACATGAAAAGTTTTAGCAGCATGTTGGAGGATCTTAGGCGCGATGGCCTAAACTGGAGATGGTAGTTCCGTAGCTGTACGATGTTGGGCAAGCTTTTTTGAACACTTGTGAATAATTTGAAGGTTTGCATACCTGTGGATTATTGTATTCTCCACTGCAGAAATATTGTGGTTCATTGAAGGCTAGATAGGCACTTTTGCATGCCACCGTCACCCCGTTCCCTCCGGCCACCGCCAAATCTTGAGTGCATTCCTTGTTCAAATCGGATACGCATTTTACTTCACTACAATTTCCTGATCCCCCCGAAGGGACGATGGAAATTGGCATGTTATATCCATCGACAAGGCTGACGTCGTAAAAATCTCGTGGGCTATCGAGGGTGAACTCGGCTAGTGACACTGGTGGCGTACCGCCAGCGCCATTACATTGTAGAACGTTGCCACAGTCACCAGTGGTGCAGTTTCCTTTGCCGGATTGGTTGATTGTGCATCCACTACGAGCCAGAAGCAGCCCAACCACTCCCTTAAGCGCGTCGATTGTGGTGGATTCAATCGATCCGAGCTGGAATCCGCAGTTCTTCAGTAGAGGTGTTCCACTTCCTGATAAAGTCCCTGGCCCTATAGTATCTTGACATTTGTTTTGCAATGTGAAAATTGCGGCATCTGCTCCCGAAAAAGATAGACATCGTACAACACTGATCAGTATAAGATAAACAAGAAGACTTGATTGAGCATGGATGAAAAATAAATGAGATTATTAACCTATGTGTTTCGCGGGTTTTCACTCGCCAACAATTAAAGAAAAATGGGTCAGACGATTGTGTAAGGAACAAACCTGTTGAGACAAAGTCCCAAAAAGGGGTGTATTTACTAGTGAAAAATTACAATTAGGAAACAGACAAAACACCTCCAAGGGGCGCAAGCACACGAGTACTGAAAAGGATTTAAATTTAGACTAAGGAAATGAAAATTACATATTCTCTTGTTGAGAGTTGTTGATTCGGGGGGCTTCTTTCTATGACTTCACTTCCTTTTATACTCCCTTGACGTT
>CAIGRF010124376.1:15381-32478 GCA_903798235.1 Fraxinus ornus | reverse complement strand
TTTCCAATTGTAAATCTTTACTAGTAAATACACCACTTTTTCGGACTTTGTCTCAAGAGGTTTGTTCCTTACACAATCGTCTGATCTTTTTTTTAATTGTTGGTGAACTAAAAAACCGTGAAACAAGTTCAAAATCGAGGTGATCTGCTGTGTTAAAGCATGACATAAACACGACTTAGTCTATCACATTCGTGTTGATAGCCAGTCCATCTCTATAGCGGAATCACGTCAGCTCGATTCTAAAGATCCCAACCCAAAGAAACTAAAAATTAAATCCTTCATTTTACATTAAAAACTTATAAATATCGTGAGTTCAAAAGGGCTGACATAAACAAGCTAAAGCGATTATTTAATATGTTCTACCTCAAAATCAAATTACGTCGAGCTAACAAGATTTGATGCACACTTATACCCAACCCCGTAATCGATCCTTGACCAAAAGTTTCGATGAAAACAATATTGTCGGCCAACTAATAATCTTATACCATTTGACATCAAATAGCATATGCTGCCGCAACCAAGGGGGAAGAAGATAGTCTTTGTCGGGCTACATGTTAGCTATATTCGTGCAATCCTTATCTTAAGCCGTTTGAGGTTTATTCATTTCTTGTTGTCTATACATGTTGAAAGAGTCTTTAGGTAAATTTCTTCTGCGGTCACTGAATTTTCAGCGAATATTCAATTGAATTACTAAAGTTTACTTTGGTTCAATTGGATTACTCAACTTCAGTTTTATTTTTCACGACTCTACCACGTGTCATCTCCTAATTTAATGAAACTTGCTTAATTGATAATCATAACACATAATTTTTCACGTAACTACGTGAAATTCTAATCAGTCATCGTGGCATATCGTAAAAGTGTTAAAATTAAAATTAAAAAAAAAAAAAAAATCCTTTTTTAGTCTAAAAATTTCGTCAATTTGGAGACGATAGAGTGGTGAAATTTAAAACTAAATTGAATTTCAGTGACCCGAATAAGATAAATTAAAATTTAATAACCCAATGAAGATGCCAGTAAAAGTTTAGTGACGGCATGTAAATCTACCCCGTCTTTATTATTCTTTTAATGTCGTATTGTATATATTCAGTGACGTTTTAGGCACGACATTTATTCGTCTGTCACTTTTTGGAGGCAATCAATTGTCAACATTTATGGATCATTTATTAATTTTCCATTTCCAACTACCATTATGTCTTTTAATGTTTTTGTCATTCCAAGGATTTTTTATTTTTATTTTTTCTACTTTGTTTCTTCCTTTGTTAAGTTCTTGAATTATTCTGAATTAACTAGTCAAGAAAATTATACATTGAGGTACAGATTTAAAGAGAAAAGAAAGTAAGAATATCTAATTGTGTAACACTATGTACCAATCACTCTAAATAGTTTAATCAAGCAAAACTAGTTGTGACTTATGCGACTTTACTACACCTCATTTAAAAAATTAAGATTATCATTAACTTTTTACATTGTTATCACAAAAATACTCACATACACTGTCGAAAAAAGTGGTATCAATGATGATGATGGTTTTCGTCACTGATAATCGAACCACATGTGAGTTCATTATAAAATAAGCGAGCATTTGTAACGCGAGGTTTTATAATCACAAGGCAAATAGTGAACAAATGTAGTTAACTAGCGACTGTAGTTTATTCAGCTATTCAACATCAACAGAAATCGTTATCAAGACACATGTGAATACGAGTGTAAAGCATGACTACATAACCAATGAATGAGGGGATACGTGAATATTGAATAAAACGTGAAAATGCTAACAAATTCAGTTACAAGTTCACTTATCAATGGCTGCGATGTGGCATAAACATACAAAAAACAATTTTTTTCACACTATGTTTACCAAAAAAACAATTTTTTGGGGGGAGAAAAAGAGGTAAACGAATAACTTCTAACTTTAAAAAAAAAAAATCTCTAAACTTTTAAATTTTAAATTTGATAGTTCTCATTCCAATTAGTTTTAAATTTGCAAATTTCTAAATCAGTCTAAAGACTTTCAATAAATTTTTCCACCAAAAATAATTAAGAATATTATTTTAATAAGTTTATTCACAAACAAAAATTCAGTCAGTAATAAAGTATTTTTACAGAGCCTTACATACATTTTAATTTTAAATTAATGTTTGAATAAATTTAATTTACCCATGAAATTTCAGTTGGTAAATAAAGTAACGAAAATAGAAAAAATGCTCATTATCGACGAATATTCCATTGATGTTGTTAAAGCAATAAATTTTTTAAGGAATTTAGTTTTTAAAAGAAATCATATTTATAAATAAAGTTGTTATATCAACAACTTTTAGCCTCCATTTGCCAAATTTTATAAATAGTCAATTTTCATTTTCAATCACACATTTCAATGAATTTACAAGTATTATCTACTTATTCACTATTCATTTTATCTACTCATAAATTAAAGCAATTTGTCTAATGAATGCTACTTCCCTTGCCTTTCATGCACATCAAAGCATCGATCAAGGAAGACACATACATGGACATAGTGTTACATTTCCATTTTCAATCTTTAAGAAATTCATGTTATTTTACAATTTTGTTGTATCCAAGGTTTTAATATAGAATAATTAATTCAGACAGTTAGAGAATCATGTTCATGTTATGCTAACATTTTATCATTAGGCGTGAGTTGACTATTTTTAAGAATTAGTGGAATCATGCATTATGTACCTTTATATAAAGGAAGATGCTCCTTGTACACATACATTTAAAAAAAAAAAGTAGATCAATTTCATAATATGGCGTAGAGGGAAAATATTGGATAAAAAAATTAATTGTATTTTAAATTAGCAAATGATAGTGTCATATAACATTATATAATTCATTATGTAAATCTCTATCTATATGTAGCAAAATATTTTATATGAAAGAGATACTACTCACACATAAGAGTTTACACCCTCTCTCTCTCTCTCTCTCTCTCTCTCGCTCTCTCATGGAAGGGTTCACATTAATTTGTTGTGCTCTGACCTCTTTCATGTGAGGGAGGTCTAAACACGGGTGTACACTCTGAGGTGTACAAATATCATTTTCCTCATATAAATAGGCAAAATCAATGAAGAATTGGTAGAATGAACTATTTTGCAAACGTATTGTTTGTAATTGGAGGTCATGGGTTTTTCCTCGAATTACCAATATCATTTTTAAGAGGTCCAAATTTCCTCGAATTAACCTATTCTTCTTCTCATATTCTTTTTCTATTTTCTCTTCGCGAACAACTAGTGTTTGTTTTGGTAATAATGCAGAAGATGCATTTGTTGCTTAAACAACGAGTTGAATGATTGAAAGATTGTGAATTTTACAGTAAACTTTCAAAAATAAACTTCGTTAGAACATTAGATGCAAAAATGTCCTCTTTAACCAAGCAGTCCAGTTATCAAATACACAAGTAAATGTTTATTAAGAAGATCTAAATATCATCAAGGCAACTCACATTGGCACGACAAACGAATGGCCTACAATTTTGTGTCCTTCTGGCATATCGTTCCTTTGAAGACAATAATTCAAAAGCATCTCCGCAGGCCGTGGTGTTTATTGCATACCGACATTCTGTAAAATTGTACATGAATTGACTATTAAAGAAAGATTCTTGCTTTTTAATCAATAAGAATAATATTATAAATTTTGCTATATGTACACCGGAATTTCACCTCCCTCACAAAAGATGGGGCCCACATCCAATAAAAAATTCGTGGGCCCCCTATTATGAGAGGGCTGTCAGCCCCAATGTACATATATCAAAACTTTAATACTATATAACATAAATCTATATGACATTATATGATAGTTTTAGTTAAATGTGAAATTATGTGATTTGTTTAATTGTATTTTTATTTAGTAACACTTAAGTGCGTTTGATTGACTTTATTTTTCATGGAAGATATTCATTTTCTACTCAAATTCTTACTTTTAGAATGTTTGTTGACATTTCAAAAACATTTTTAAAAAGGTGGTCATATAATCATATTTTCCTCAAAAGTAAGGAAAATATTTTCTTTGTGGAGGTATATTTTTATTTTCTAGACAATTTATATTTCCCAAAAATTCAACTTTATAAAAAATTACAATGTTTTCTAAGTTAAAAATTAACCCGATCAAAAACATTTAAATGACAATTTTTATGCAAATATTTATACAAGTTCCATGTTTGCAATCAACCACATTCTTAATGTCACAAAGATAGGACATTAAATTGTGCTAAATAGCATTACTAAATCAATAATGAGTAGATAATTGTCACATGTTGGCATGGGGTAAGCATCAAATAAAATCGAAAGGACAACACATCTCTCTTTGGAAATATCAAATTTCATTTACATTCCACAACGTTTATTACATTTCAGTTTTGAACTCACTGATTGAGGAAGTAAGATTTTAACAACTTTCAATGATTTTTCTTTTCTAGTATAATTATGAAAAATGGTCTCTTTAAATTTAAAGAAAATGAAATACATGAGATTCTCTATGTTTCAACAATTGAGAATTTAATGTATACTCAGGTTTATGTACATCTGGATATAGCATNCCCCCCCCCCCCTCCTCCTTTTACTGAAATGATTAGTATTCGGTAGAGATAAATATTATTTCGTTAAAAATAAGATGTGTTATAAACTAGAAAGAAAAATAGAGATCAAAAGAAAAAATCAATAAACTTGTGCGTTTTATTGAGAACTAAAGTTTCATATTTATAGGTATGAATTAAAGATATAATGGTAATAATTTCTAGGATTGTAGGATACAATTATCATTTACTAATAAATTTATCATTTACAACACTCCTCCTTAAATGATACATTACAAAGCATATGCCTCGTTAAAACCTTGTCAAGAAAATCCAGTATGACAAAACTTGATTGAAAGAAAAAGAGTACAACTACTCCCCTGATTGCAATTCTTGTATCAATTTATCATTGTCATGTCCGTCAATGTCTTCAAATACCACCATTTTCATACGAAATATTTATCAACCTTTGATGATTGTAGTAACATGATTATTCGAAAATTATCTCATGTTAATTTCTTTGGGAGTCTCATATATAACAGAGTATTATTTTGAGGTCAAATGTCTTTTAGGTTATAGATATTCAATGCACAAAGAATATGATTCGTTAAAACCTTATTAAGAAAAACCCCATGAGAAAATCCTAATAATAAAGGAAAAATAATACATTAGTCTTTGCAATACGTTATAAAAGTTGTCTCTTTAAAAGTATTGCCACGAAAATCTAATGGGACAAAGCATTGGCTAAGGGAAAAAGAGTATGGCGCATATTCACTCCCCCTCATGATAATATCACTTAAATTATGTTTCAAGCATATTAAATTATTCAAGGATAATATTAAATTTATATAAGATAAGTTTACTATAATCACATTTATTATATGTATATCAAATTTCATGCATTGTCACGATAATGTCACGATAATAAGGTAGAGACTTGTGATTATTTCCACCACATAATAACTTATATATTTATATAAGTATTTGCAAAATTCATAATGTAAAGAGTCGTACATTTCATATTACGACTTTAATTTTTCCATTTTCATTTTGCATAAGTATACACCTTTAAGTGTTTAGACTATAGATCCAGAAATTTCAGGTTTCTCTAGTAAATTTAATTTTACTAGGATTGTGTTGGAAAATTCTAACATATTTGGGGTCTCACGTAACATATTAAAATGTGTGGTGCTATTATTTAAAGTATATTAGTCAATTAAAGTGGTCCAATAAAGATGAATTATGACTAATGGGTATTAGGTTTCATGGAATTAAAGTGTAAAGACCGAAATTTTTTTTTAAATTGTTGAAGGGGCCGATTTGAAACAAATGAAAGATAATGAATGGTCATTATCTTATGAATATATGGGGTCATGGTCCCCAATTTGTTGTGTTCTTCAAGATTTTCTACATCCCCATCAACAGAAAACGAAAGAAGCGAAGATCACAATCAATGGAAGATCGTGATCCATTCAGGCTAACAATCAAAAATATATGATTCAAGGTATATTTTATTTTTATTTTAATTTAAAGTTTATGTATGAGAAAATGATTTATTTGAATATAATGTTTTGGATTGAGAATCCTTTTCTGTTTTTCTATCAGTTAAAATGCATTACACCTTCGCCTTTGCAAAAGCTCAGGACACCAATATTCGTGGAGTTGGTGTCATGGGTTTGAAGCAATTGTCGAGGACTTCTATACCAATAACTCATAATGAACAAGAAATGCGACAGCAAACAAAATAACTACAGAATTGTTGTTCATTGTATAAAGATGAATATTGTAAGTGTTTTGTTAAAAAAAACTCTCATAGAATCAGGGGATGAATATTAACAAGTTATGCCAATCATCTTATAACGAAAAAAAGTATTTTGCCATATTATACTGTTATGCCATAATATAGAATAAAAATATGAGAAATTACCTTTCGCACCAAGTATTCATTGACATAGGTCACACCCAAAACGTTCTCAATGTCAAAAATGTAATGCTTTTATTAACTATATCTTTCATTGTCCCAATTCCTTACTGAAAGCCCCATACAATCGTAAACCAACTTTGATGCCTGCGAGAAAAAAATATCTATGATTAGATAAAAGATAGATTCAAAAATACATTATCGTAGGAAATATAATGAACCAAATAGATTTGGTTCTTGCTCTTCTTTGCGTTTTTCAATTATGGACTTGCGTTCAAGAAGTTTATGTTAGATTTTTATAGAACTTTAAGTCTTAAGAACATAAAAACTTAATTATTTTATTGCAAAGATCCTCCACGTCAAATCACTAAGAAAATTATTAAATGTGNTAAATGTGACGAAAATCGCTTTGATCCTATATTAATATGACTAATGGACGAGATTGTTTGAAATACTCATAATAATAATAATAGTAAAACTTTGAACTCATAAGATTGTGCACATTTGAAAGGTTACACGTATGACCCAGTGGGAGATTGTTGAAAAATTCTAACATATTTGGGGCCACACGTAACATATTAAAATGTGTGGTGCTATTATTTAAAGTATATTAGTCAATTAAAGTGATCCACTAAAGATGAATTATGACTAATGGGTATTTGGTTTCATAGAATTAAATTGTAGAGACCAGAAGTTTGTTTTAGATTGTTGAAGGGGCCGATTTGAAACAAATGAAAGATAATGAATGGCCATTATCTTATGAATATATGGGGTCATGGTCCCCAATTTGTTGTGTTCTTTAAGATTTTCTGCATCCCTATCAACAGAAATTGAAATTGAAGCGAAGATCACAATCAAGTTAGAAGATCGTGATCCATTCAAGCAAAGAATCATACATCTATGGATCAATGTATGTTTTATTTTCTATTGATTTCTTGGATTTCAACATGAAGTTTAAGATTAGTGTTTATATTAGAAAATGAAATTGATTATAGAATATGGATTGAATCTATAATCCCTTATGCATTTTCTATCAGATTGCGTCTAGAAATTCTAGGTTTCTCTAGTAAATAGTTTAACATTATTGTTTGTTAAACCATTTATAAGCTTCCCAGCTAAACTTATTAAACGATTGAGATTTAGGCTCATTAGTATTAACAAGACACACTGTCTTGATTATATAATTTAAAAATTATATTCATAATTTGAGCAGTAATTTCGCAAATTTCAGGTTATGAACACCATGCAATCATTTAATATTTATATCAAATATATTAGATACAAATAATATGGAGGATGGTTAATATGGAGGATCCCATTTATCACCCTGATTAATTTTAAAAAATATAGGGAATTCAGTCCTCATTTTAGCTAGTAATGTTTAATAATCAATTGTCGATAAAGAGAACAAATAGCTTATATGAATTCATTGAATTGAAGAATCTTCCGGTTCTTTGTTGAAATTCTATTTGAATTTTTAATTTCGCATCATTATTGATCCAATAAGGTTCATTTGGTCATGCCAAACAAATTGAACCTATTATTGAGTATAAGATTAATTCAATTATTTAATTTCGAAAATATAATTAAACATTATGGCCTTGTTTGATTCCCTTTTTTTTTCCCCCCAAAATACATTATTCTTTTCTCTTTCTTCTTTTCAATAATACATTATCCATTAATCTACTATTCCAAAATACATTAAAAAAAAAAAAAGAATGTGACTCAAATACATCATGTATAATCATGTAATAATAATTAGTGTTCACATGACATAGGTCGTATGTTTTCATTCAGTGATAAATACAAATTCATAAACTACACAATATATATTAATCGAAACATGTGCTATTTCGAGAGTATGTTGTATTTTATTATTCCTTCTTCAAAAACAATATATCAATATTTTTCTAGAATATTGAAATTATAATTTGTGCTATTCAATAGCAAGTAATATAATTTATGTTACATTTTATTTAATTATGCTCTTTGGGAGCATGTAAAATCTAACTAGATTATCAATATATAAATACATAGAAGAAGAATGGACAAATAAAGAAATAGAGTAATTTAATTCGTGATTTTAACGAGAAATCGATAAATATTCTTCTAAAATACTGAAATTGTAATATCATGCTATTCTGAAACAATAAATATATTCTTTTAGAATGCTACTAATGTTGCGTAACTTTAGGAGTAACAACAAATTATTTATAATAGACATATTTATCATTAATATTTTTATGGAATATTAATAATTATATCATGTTTCTTCATGAGCAACAAAATATACAAATATAATATTCCTTGTTAAGTAATACTAAAATATTCTTTTGAAATGTTGATTTAAATTCTTTCCTCTCAAGAACAATATACAATATTCTATTGGAATATCGTATTGCAATATTAATAAAAAAAAATTACATTAAAATAAATATTTATTTATCATAAATTGGTATGGTCAGATCAATATATCATATTGAATAACTATACCACTTTGTTATATATTTTAAAGTTAAAAGAATACTTAGATTTTCATTGAGAAGATTAAAAAAGTTTATTTTTAAACTCAATTAGTTACAACTTTTAGTCTTTCTTTAATTGAAGAAAAAAATTATATTTCATCTGGCTAAAAATTTGAAAGCAGAAAGAGATATAAATTTTGCTAACTCAATTGGTTAGAACTTCGTACTGATAACATGTTATAAACTAGAAAGAAAAATAGAGAACAAAAGAGAAAATCCAATAAACTTGTGTGTTTTATTGAAAATTAAAGTCTTGTATTTATAGGGAAGAATTAAGGATACAATGGTAATAATTTCTATGGTTGCAGGGGTACAATTATCATTCACTAATAAACTTACAATTTACAACAATACATAATAACTAAGCCTCCATTTAGTAAATTTATAAATAATTTATAAAGAGGAATAATAATAGTAGCAGTAGTTATGAATATATAAATTTGTACTCAAATGGAGGCTTAATACCTTTCGTACCAATACTTAATATTCCATTGAAAAGATAAAGAATTTTACGTTATTGCTTGATAAGTTTGGTAATATGTAAAGAAAAATAATTTCAAAAGGAAAGAAAAAACGACTTATCATATTATTGTTCTCTAATTTTCTACTATCTGTGTCTACTAAAGATTTCTATAAGGGATGCCTGAGAAAATTTATAAAACAAAGAGTTGTTAGTATATTAACAATTGCATTGGTTAGTACTAGTGCAATCGTAGAAGAAAACGAAAGAAATAGCTTATGATGGGTCAATATTGATACTGAAAGACGAAAATCAAGAGACAAATGAGATTAGATATCTCCAATATTCCTAGTTGTATATGATAAGTATTGAAGTTGCAAGTCGAAGAGGGTGAAATACTCGAGGGACCTTGTGCCCAAAATTAGGGACTATGTGTATATTAGACATTATCTAGCGAAAGGGTATATCTAGTACCAGATCAATTATTTGGATTATACCACCTTTGTCAAAACTACAAAATTAACTTTTGTTTGGCAAATTTATAAATGATCTCTAAAAATGAATAATAGTGAATCGCACAAAAATATACGGATAATAATGAATTATAGTTATTAATATTTTATTGAAATTAATGCTTGACTTTGATTAAATTTATATCTATACATAGGCTTATGGCATGAACAAGCATAACAATGCAAGACAAATTTGCACAAATAAAGGGCCATTTGGTCAAACTGTTCCCAGCTTTGGTATTTGTCTTTTGACTTGTAAACAAATCCCTTATGCCACTCTAGCATTTCCCTTCTTTTTATCTATCATACAATTCTTAGATAATATTTTATTCAAATATAAAAAAAAATTAGTTACATTCAATTAAAATTAAAAAAAGAGAGAAAAAGAGAGAGAGAAAAAAAAAATGAATGGTCAGTCGCATTCAGTAAACATAAACATGGAGAGGGAAAAAGAACAAAGAGAGAGTTGAAAATGGCCTTTCACCGGCCTACCATTTTGTTCCATACCCAAATAAAATAAGAATGCCAAAATTGTACTATTGGTCCTCGAAATATTACATTGGTAGCAAGTTAGTCACTAATCCAAAAAAGTAAATTTATCCTCAACATTTTATTATAATTGCACATATATCCTTAATGAGCATGATACTCTAAATCATCGTTAAATTGTCACTTCATCCTCGTGAAAACATGCCTCTATTCAAATTTCTAAAACTTGTTATAAGTTGAAAAATATAACCTACTTCATAAAATAGGACACGAGAAGTTAACATGACAATTTGATGGAAATGTAGATAGTTTCCAAGTGGGACATGCACCATCAGCAAGTTGTGCAAAATTTAAAAATAAAAAAATTGCATCTTTTTCCTGATTTTGAAACAGTTTAGGCAAAATATGTTTCCACTAGGAAAATCACGAATTTTTAGTTTTTGTCATCAGTTACTAGTTGAATTACGAGAATCAAGAATAATGTTATGTAGTATTAGATGTGGATAGTACCACTCTAGGTAACAATGAACCCACTTATATTTGTTCAATGTTATTCCAAGATGTTTGTCAATGTAATCTTTATTTAAAACGGTTGCCTATGTCATAAATAGGATTCTCAAATAAAAATCCTTTTCAGACCTTATATAAGAAAGATGTGGATTACAAGTCATTAAAGGTGTTTGGATGTGCATATTATCCATGCCTCACACCTTACCAAAAACATAAGTTTAGCTTTCACTCTATCAACTGTCCATTCCTAGGTTATAGTGATTCTCACAAAGGGTTCAAGTGTCTCAATCATACTAGAAAAGTGTACATTTCTAGTTTGGAATTCCCTTTCGAGTGTGATTTTTCCTCAAATTTCGAATCTATCATATATCGCATCAAGATTAATTTTCAGGAGATATCGTGTCCACCGATGAGGTTGTAAGATGTGGTTTGCCACCTCATCGGTATTTTAAACCGCATCGGTGAGGTGGATCGGTAGGCAATATATTTCCTGCTCACTATGAGTATGAGATCAGTCTTGTATATCACATACCTCACTATGTAGAAACCACCAATCACCCAACTGATAATATCTGTCTGATGCAACTCAAACCAGCAATTTCTTCTCAGCTCGCAGAACAAAATGAAAATCTATTTTCAACTAAGCAAGCTACAGATACATATGTAGGAACTGAATCACAGAGTAGAGAAGTATAGTCAAATCATGAAATTGGAATGGAATCACAGTTTAATGATTAGCTTCAGGTTGATTTGCCAAGAACAGAACATATTGCTCTGCATCCAATGTTTACCAGAAGCAAGGCTAGTGTTTGAGCCTCAGGTCTAGCAAGGTCAATGAGAAGCTTGATGAGGTTGAACGTGTTATTAAAGCCTTGTCAAGTAAGAAATGGATAATGGCAATGACAGATGAGTTTGAGACACTGATTAGGATTGTTACTTGGAATCTTCTTCTAACATCTCCTAACTACAAAGTCATTTGTAACAAATGGTTATATAGAGCCAAGTGCAACGCTAAAGAAAAAGTGGAGAGACTCGAAGCCAGACTGGTGGCTAAGGGTTTTCTTCAAACCCAAGGAGTTCACTTTTACGAGACTTTTAACCCAGTTGGTAAAAACTAGAGATTTAATTGACTAGATATACATTACACTTACTGAAGAGATTTAATTTTCAACATCTAAAGCCTTCTGCTACGCCCATTGCAGTTGGTAAAAACCTATCTAATTATGAAGGAACACAGTTGGAAAATGCATATCTATAGAAGTACAATGGAAGGACTTTAATATTTATTGCATACAAGGTCTGACATTACATTCGCTATGAATAAAATGAGTCAGTTCCTACAAGAACCTACAAATTCTCATTGGAAGGCTTTAAAGAGAATCTTCAGGTATCTGAAATGTACAATTGATCAAGGGTTATGGATTCAAAAAAAAAAATAAAAAAACACATTAGATATCACTGATTTTGCTGATGCAGTCTGGGCTTTATGTCCAAATGACAAAAGGTCTACAACAGGTTATTTCATTTATCTAGGGGATAGTTTAGTTGTCTGGTCATCAAAGCAGCAGCATGTTCTTGCTAGGTCCAACCTTGAATCTGAATACATGAAATTGGTACAAGCAACTTCAGAAATTGCTTAGCTTCAGTCATTTTTTAAACAATTTGGGCTGCATTAGAAATTAACATCTATTCTTGTGGTGTGATAACCTTAGTGCGAGTGCCCTTTCATCTAACCTCGTCTATCATGCTCGTACAAAATATATTGAGCTGGATATACACTTCGTTAGAGACATCTCCTAAAATCAAGTATTTTGTTATATGTGATACTAGGTATCGATTGAGTATTTGTTAATCTAGTTGTACACCTAATTTGACAACTAATAAATTGTCAAGAACCGTGTCGTCGATTTAAAAAATAGTTTTTAAAATGGATGGATGTGATAATTGGCGAGTGTAAAGTTATAAAAAGAGTTGTACAAGTAGCACGACTCTTGTGTATATGGTATATTCCCTCATTTTTTTCTTGCAAGTTTATGTAAGTATCTTGTAAAGATTATAAGCTCATGTTTGGTATACATTAAAATTTTCACTCATTCTTCTACTCATTTTCAACAACATATTTTTCAATAAAATAATATTTTCTGTCACATCAATAACTTTCCTTCTTTTTCAACTACACATTCTCCATCATTTTATTATTCTAGAATACATTCTTAAAAAATAATGTGACTCTCTAAATATGGAATGAAAATGCACAAGGTGTACTGAAAAATTATCCATAGCAGAGCTCCTTAAGCCCATGTTTAGTATTATAAATAAAAATAAGATTTTAATATTTTGACGAATTATGCCACTTTGACAGAAAGAATTGAGAATTTTAAGATTTTGACGAATTATGTCACTTTGACATAAAGAATTGACCAATGCAATGATAGGTATAGTGGTGGCAGAAGATGATTGAATGAAAAAGTTGACTGATTTTAAACAGTCCAATGATAAAATGTCGTGTGATGTTATGCCAAGTTTTTTGTCAAAATTTTCTACCAATGTAGCATGATTGTATTTTGATAAAGGATAATAAAATATGAGATTAGATAGTTAATAAAAGATATGAGTCCCATGAAATACGTAGTAATAAATGAATTTAAGAAAATGAAAGTCAAATTTTATTGAAAGGCTAGAGATGGACTTGGTCCTTTTCAAAAAATGAGTACCAGTGGTGCAATATTCCCAAGTAAAAAACTACCCTCCAAACACCCTTTCCCCTCCAACCCCAACCCCAAATCCCAATACAAAAACTTACTTTTGACATTTCCTCTCAAACACTCTGCTCCAAATCCCAATCTCTCTCTCTAAAATTCCCAGAAAGAGAAAGAAGAAAGGAGACTTCGCTTTGTTAGCATTGTGTTGTGGGAAAACGGAAAAGTGATTTTCATTCTAGAAACACTAACTTAAAGGTGTAAAATGGCTGTTTTTGAGTCTGAAACCACCGCCACTACCACCACCGGCGGCGGTGGAAGCAGCAAGGTCATGCTGTGCGATGATGAAGTTACCCTTGTCAACAAAGAGGTACCATCTGAGCTTGTCTCTCTAAATCCAAGGTGGGTTTGGGGTTTTCACGGATGGAGTACAATGTAATACTTGGAAAACTCATTTGCCTTGATATTCAGCGTGGAATATGGCAGACAGAATGGAGCCAGGCATGATTTTACAATTTTATTTGGGAAAAGACAAATCTCTATATATAATCCTTTTAATTTTTTTCTAACCCATGGAAGAAAAGAATTATTACACGCTTTTTGGTTTATATTTTCAATATTTTTAATGATTTAGAGGATGTGAAGAAGCAAATGCTATGTCGTCAAATAACCCTAATGCAGAGTGAATATGGTGAAATGAATGGGGGAAGTAGATACATTTTACGTATTTAAGCAAGGAAATTCTATGGTGTATTTGATGATGTACTGCTTTTTCCCAATTTTCAATTGATAATATAAGTTCATAGTTGATTTATATTTCATTTTCTCATTTTTGGGCTCTTTTTTCCTCTGTGTTTTGTTTATAGTATTAATAGTTATAATGCCTGCTCTGTACGTAAAACTTGGGATGGTATGGTACGGTATGGATCATTTTTGCACACAAGCGAAGAAGCCGTGTTGAACTAAGAAAAGTAGGCCTCCTCCGTGTTCGAGTCAAGAATGGCTTTTTTATACTCTTGGAGAAGACTAATTTTGAGTGGAAAAGACGATCAAATATTTTCTCTTTTGGTTAGTGTAAAAAGAAAAGAAGAAAAAAAAAAAGAGCCTTCTTGCCAGATTAGCAATTTAATGACCTCAAATGACCTTGCAGATAAAGGCATTTACTAGAAATGCTTTACTTTTAATTTTTTCCACAAGAGTAGAACTGTCGTCCCTCCGCGAGCTTTGTTAACACTGCCTTGCTATCTCCAACAGGATTGTAATTAGAATCTCCATGAAGATGCAGAAGTACCACTTTACTTTTAATTTTTTCCTCAAGAGTAGAACTGTCGTTCCTCCGCGAGCTTTGTTAACACTGCCTTGCTATCTCCAACAGGAATGTAATTAGAATCTCCATGAAGATGCAGAAGTACCAATGGCTAGATGGTAAGAACCCATGGCCTAAAGTTTTTGAACCTATAGCGAAAGTAGGTTTATGTAGGGGCAAATATCAAGAAAGATAGTCCATTGGAGTGTGAAACGATAGAGAGGGAAAGAGGAGACCACTTAATCCTAATGTGATTAACCTATTTCTTGTTGCATTGTTTGAGTACATTGTTTTCAATCGTATTTGTAGTTGATACGCATTTATATCAGATTTTCTGAAATAATTGTGGATAAGTACTTGCAGACTGTATGATTTTGAGTATAAACTCGAGGATGGTACTAAATAGGAAAAACGAGTCTAAAATCTTGTTCACTATACTCAGTAGTCACGTCTTGCTTATTTCTAGCTCTCTTTTTTCCTCTATTTCGTGTACTATGTGGAAGCTAATGAAAACAAAACTTTACTCAAAATTTTCAATAACTGCTCATTGAATTTTCTCTGCAATGTCAAACCCTGCTGATATTCTGTAGCTTCATTCATTTCTACGTCTCTTCAAATGTTTAAGAAATTAGGGTCAATTTTTTATTATTTATTATTTTCTACTCATCTCATGTGGAACAGCATCTAGTTGTTATGTCGTTTAAATAATGTATTGGTCCCTTGAACGAATATTTACCTTTTTGCAGTCAACATACCTTTTTAGATAGAATATATTCTGTATTCATCCATTTTTTCTGTCCTTTTTTGTGTGTTTGCCTTCAATAATTGTTACATTTATGGTATGAAAATAGTGTTTATTCAGAGCTCTACGGCTCCTTTTTATAGGCTTCTATCACCTCGAGTAATATATTTCCATATATACTGTTTTGTGACCCGATCACTGTTATTCGTTTGCATTGCATCTTCGATAGTAACAGTAATAATCAAACCCTTGCAATCTGTATACATTTCACTCGTGTAGTTTCATTAGTTCGGCTTACAGTTTGTCAAGATCTAGCTAGCACTAGAACTACATAAATTGCTGTTCGAGTTGGATATATTCTTTGAGTAACTTTGAAGTTCTGTTTTCTACATGAATGGACGATAAGAACGATCTGTGCATATCTTTCGACTTGTCATCGTTTGTTCGTAGGATCTTGAGATGAGTAACTGTATGATGAGACAATTCTTTTGGGACTACTGGTGATTTTTTTTTTCCTTATATATTTTTGACTATTTGGTTTTTGGGTGAATAATGTAGTGGATTGACCAATTCGAACAAGTATCCGGGTCGATTTTAACCTCGTCTGGGACATATTATGTCGACTAGACAAACATGATCAAATTACCCTTACCCAATCACAATCATCCTACACTCACTGTCCATTGAGTTGAGATTTGTTGTCCAATTTTACTGTCCAATTGACTATCCAATCAATTAATTATTAGGAAAATGATAGATGTATATTAGGGGGTATCACAAGAACAACCCTAATTATTAACATTTCATCAATTTAGTGGGTTGTGAAGTCAATGAAGGTAAATTTGAGATGATATGTTAATTATTGATCGTAGATTTAACTCCCACCCACGACATCCAACTAAAAATACAAAAATAAAATGAAAAACATGTTTAAGAAATTATTGATCGTAGATTTAATTTCAATCATTCAAGCCACTAACATGTTTAAGAAATTTAATTTATTATTTTTATTTTTTTAAAAAGGGAATTCCCCCAAAAGGGGTCCAAATCCATGGAATTAGCGGGTAAAGCTTTGTTCTTATAATTTGAACTAGACTTTGACTCAAAAAATAGCAAGTACTTTTAAGTAAATTCCCAAACTCTTATAGATAAGCAGTTTTCACTTTCCTTTCTATTATTTCTCTATCTTTCTTTTTGTATGTATGGTACTTATAACTAAATCGGTAATCAGTTTTTTAGCCGATTATTTTTCGACAATTAATACTGACTTCTCTTACTTTTCCACATTATTTATGGATTGGCTTATTTAACCCATGTTTGGTAGGGATTAAAATCGAAATATTAGTATATTTTGATAAAAACTGATGAAATGTATGATTGAAAAGTTGTGGGTTCCGTA
>CAIGRF010124365.1:5916-16842 GCA_903798235.1 Fraxinus ornus | reverse complement strand
CAACGGGGCGAGTTCGAGGCGGGGGCCCTGCCCCCGCCTCACCCCGCCTCCGCCCCATCCCGCGCCCCGCCTCGTCTTTGACGGGGCGAGGCGGGGCGGATTTTTGCCCCGTTTAATGCTCCATTTAGTTTTTTTTTTTAAACCAAAAATCTCCAATTAAATACAATGTCAAAATTTTATAATCCAAAACAAACAATATTTAAAATAACTACATCAATATCTAAACCAAACAATGTCCAAAATTAAACAAACAATGTTCAATTTTTTTTTATTTTTTTTTTAACTTGGCGGGGCGGGGCACCCTCACCCCGCCCTGCCCCGCCAACCCGTCGGGGCGGATTTTTTTCGCCCCATTCGGGACGGGGCCCCGTCGGGATGGGGCGGGACGGATTTTTTTGCCATCTCTACTGTGCATAGTAGGTAGGTCACAGGCCCAAAGAATGATTTTAATGAAATTATTTCGAGTTGATTTTGACAAATATTTGAGCATGATACATCTTTAGCATAAGGTTTAAAGTAAATAGCATGGGGTCAAATACCATTATTACTCATACCCATGTCATGCATGATTTTTTGCTTACTGAGCATTAGCTTGTGTAGTTCTTGCATTGTAAGTTAGCATGGAACCTCATAGAGGCAAGGCTGGCTGTGGAGCTCTTATAAGATTCTAGATTTCGATGTATATGGATGATGATATGTAGGGTTATTTTGTAAACTCCTGTTGTATTATATTTTGAGGATCATGTATGACTTTTGAAATGGAATCTAGATACTTTTACGACCTCAGGATAAATATGTTGGACTATGGTTTTATGATCTTTAGTTTTGGGATATACTTGTGGAGATGCTTTCATTTTATCAACAAAAAATTTGTGGGTGAAATTGGATGTCTAGGTCAAGTCATCAATTGTATTCCTACACTAGTTAGTATATTGTTATTTATATGAGTGATGTGTTACATTAACAATAGGTTCATCTTGTTTCATGAAAAAGTTTTCAAATTCTTTGATCAAGAGATTAATTTTTGTTTCCTTCACTTTACTAGTACCAACATGAGTAACTTCAAATGCATGCCAAATGTCATATGCAGAATCACACGTGCTGATACGATTAAACTCATTTTTATCTAAGGCACAATAAAATAGAATTTTTGTCTTTAGCATTTAAGGACAATTTTCTTTTATCATCTTTGTCATATTCCTCTTTAGCTTTTGAAATGGTTTTATCGGATTGGCCATCAATTTAATAGTCTTGGAAGGCACATAAGGACCATATTCAATAATTTCCTAAATGTTATAATCTATTGATTGAATGTATATTATCATCCTAGTTTTTCAATAAATATAATGAGGGCCATCAAAGAAGGGAGGGCGATTAGTAGAATCCCCCTCAAGATTTTGAAGATTGTAGTGAGCCATTGCTCAAATTGTAGAATCTTAATTTTAATATAAGCACATTTATCTGATACCAATTGAAGGCTCAAGAATGGCTAATCAAGAGGGGATGAATTGCTTTTTAAAAAAAATTCGAAAAATTAATCTAAATCAGAGCAAGTAAAGACTAAATAGATTAATTCAAATAATAAGTACAAATATAAAAGCGATAAGTAAAAGGGAGATATGATGCAAATGATATAATTGTGGAGGTTCGATTCAAAGCAATAATCTACATCCTCCGTTACCGAACTCTTCGGCACAAACAAGACATTTTCACTATGTTGATTGACTTCTGGTGCAATCCAACCCTTTACAATGCTTATAGTGACTTACAAGTAAGGAGCACCGATTCTTATACAACGTTGAGCTTTATAGGACCTCAACACGACCACAAATTTAATAGAAGAGTGATTTTACAATTGAAACTTCCATCTTAATAAATGATGAGATCAAATTAAGTATCAATAGAGAAATAGGCTAACACTTTAATATATAGCAATGAATGAAGCTCAAGTGTTAGGTGAGAAAAACATGGATCAGTAGAATGATTTTTAAAAGTTGATTCAATCAAAAGTTTTTTAAAATAAATGATTTGATAAAGATGAAAGCTTTGCTTAGGAATATCTCAAATAAATGCTCTTAAAAGTGTTGTATTGAATGTAAAGTGAAGTGGCATTTATAGCAATCAAAACGTAAAAAATTTTGGTCAACAGGACGTCTGCCACTGAACCGGATGACTGAACTAGCCGTTGTGCGTCAGAAATCAGAACGGTTAAAATTCTAACCGTTGGGCCATCGAACATCTGCCAGGGCAGAAAATCTCCGGATTTCTCTTTTCCTGATTTTTTTAACAAGTGTAAGCTCTTGAGGAACTTATTCAATTAACTTTTCAAAATGAATGTCATTGGTAACTGATTTGAAAATCGAGTGAAGATTTTTGTCACATCGAAAATAATTTTTATGTGAGTGTTTTTATGAAAAGTGTATCTCTTGCATAAAAATTTAACTTACGAGCTTTTAGTGATTCATTGTTAAGAATTAAAACATTTTACATTTACATATGATTTCAAAGCATCCAAGTCTAATATCCTCAAAGAAAGCTTGATTCGTCATAAATGCTACAATTGATTTGACGTGATTTCTCGGCTTCCATCTCGATTTTATTTGATCGTAAGTTGTGAGTCTTATGGTAGCAATCATTTTGTCTTCAATTGATCAATTTGACACAATAACTATGAAGACTCATATTTAATTGTTAGAGATAAAACAATTTGTTTGTTATAGTCAAAACATGAGATCAACCACATGTCAACAATCGTAACCCTAGCACTAGAATTGTTTAACCTAACATGTTGTGAAGATGAAAGCAAAAGATATAAAAGTTGTTCATCATCCAGAAATTATTGAATTTAATATTGAAATTCTTAGATTCGATCTTCATGTGTTCTTTGCCTCTTTTCGCAATCAATTCTTTACCACTAATTATGAGTTGGTAAGTTGTATTTATACTACTTTCCAAGAAGTCCTAAAAGTCTCTAGAATTCATGCAAATAATGGCCTAAAAGGAAGTTTCCTTTTTGGAGTTGAATTCTGAACGAAAATAGCATTCTAGTCGCGCATTTGCCTGAGCTATCCGGGCATTCGCCTAGTTATACCTACTTTCAACCTTTGAGTTTTGGTCTTGAATTCTATTCTTGATTCTTTTAAGTCATTTTCTCTTGCAATTTTGATCCTTCAACTTCTAATTGCATCCAATTGAACCAGTAACATTTTCAATCTTCATTTCATGGTTCGAATCAACTATTGGAATGTTTCAATTTAGTCCACGTGTTCGTTCTTTCCTTAATTTTGATCCTACATTTTATATTCCTTCAATTTTAGTCTTTCAACTTTTACTCAAATGCATATTAGTCCCCAAACTTTCATTCAACCTTTTGATGATATAAAACCTTAGTCATATGGCCCAGACAAGAAAACAAAACGCACTTATTAAGGACCCCCAAATCAAAAACATTGTTTATCCTCGAGGAAAAAAATTCTTACGAGTAAATCATATTACTATCCTAAACTAAATCACAAATAACAAACTCAACATTGAACTGCTTACCATATGCCTCAAGTTCAAACTTAAGAAACACTTTAGAGAGATCCAGACAACATAAAAAATAAATTCTTATTTATGTGATACTCGACTTAGTATGTGTGTGATTAGCGAACATTAAACTTACCCCTATAATAGAACACAACTAATTAAGTGTTGTTGATTTACTCATAATCTCAGTCCTTTTGTAGTCAATTTTTCGTTACACATCTCTTGCAAAATCACTCCTAATGCTTTTCTCCAATCCCGAAGATATTTCTAGCACATGTGGTTTTCTAAGAGTTATTATATTGCTTTTTTTTTTTTTTTTCACACAAAGTAATCAAATTAGATACTTAGACCTAGAAAGAAGATAGCAAGTATTCCTCTAAGTTACACCGCCAGTCTCTAGAGTTTAAGTCTCAAAGTCCTTATCGGGCACCTCTTGCTTTCAATAGTCTTAAGTCTCTTCTTTTTTTTTTTTTTTNTTTTTTTCAAATCTTATGTACAACAATTTTATTCATTAAACTTTCTAAATGACCTATGTAACGAGTTTTCAGTCGATAACTCTCAAGTCAGATGTCTATAGGGCACCAGGTTTTAGATACCCTAGCAGACATAATAACTTGAGTCATAAAGGCTACGAAGAGAGTTATAAGATGTATTACACTTTATTTTGATATGAGATTCAAATTTAAAAGTGGTCATTGCCCACTCTAGACTCTTTAACACAAACTTTTTCAACTAACGGTGAGATCCTAGAACTCCAAACCATCAGATTTGTATGAACACAAGTACTAACATTTTCATCCCCAAATTGCCTTTTACGAGTATGGTTTCTATATTACGGATTTTGGGATTCTATTCAAACCTACGTTAACGGATCAATAATTAAATCCATATAATCTAGTCATTTCTCAACATAACTAATAAGTCAATTATGGCTATGTACTCTAATAATCAAGTATAAAATAGATAAGTACTCAAGTACAACCATAAGTTACGATGTTGCCTAGGATTATAACTAAATTTTTCCTCAACTCAAACAAGTATCATTGGGGGGCGGCAAGCCATTCAACACTAAACTAGATACTATTTTTCAATTTTCAAATTAAAATAGTTATACATATTCGATAAGAAGTTGAAAAGCAAGAAGAAAATCTTAAGTATCCAAATACTTATCCATCCCCCAAACAAAAATATTACATTATCCCCAACATAAAAGCAAACATAATCAAAAATAAAGAATAAAGGATCAGAAACTCCTGCCGTATATGTGGATGAGTAGAAGGATCTAGTGGTTCAGCTAGCTAGCTGAATTGATGGTCCTCGAGGACTCAACTAACTAGGTGATGTTTCTGTCAATTGCCCCCCAGTTGACTCCTAAAACGTAACATCTGTGCATACACTTGATCATAAGTGTACGTGATGGTTTTTTTATCATGGCTTGTTCCACCATCACCTTGATGGAATTTATGTTACTTGCATACTCACTCTTTATAGCTCTCCCTCCATGTTGGTTTGTCGCGGCTATATCTCCATTAAAATATTTGTCATGTTCTAAGAAATCTGCCCAACTCTACCTCGATTACCTGCATCTGAGCCAACTGTCTGCTCAAGAGGGCTGTATCGACATCTAGAGCATGCTATCGTGGTAGATTTGCTTGCTCAGGTGCGTGCTCTTCTTGCTCCCTTCAGTCTTGCTTCTAAATTTTCAATGTTTCTACCATTGATTGGGGACTTTTAGAGTAACACTCTCTTCTCTTGCCAGTAGTGTTACCCCGGCTATCAAACAGATCCCACTGATCAAGCATGGGAACATAATACTACACTGAAGATCAATAGATGAAGCCAACTCCCGTATGAAGGCATATATATGGCCTCTCAAGTCAAATTCTTGCATTCTTGCCATGTGATAAAGTAGCCTAGACATTCTTCATTGAATTTTGTCCAATGGGACGTAGGGTAAATATTGGTGTAGAAAATGATATGCAAGAGTCTGAGCTCTAGAAAACGAGATGAACAAAGTGTCCACTCAACCTCCATACTGTATAGAAAACGAGCTACCAACTACATGCCTGCTTCTCTGGTAGGGGCTCTATATGAGTGTGGTTCAGCTCATAATATCTGTCAATTGCCGCTGGGGTGAACCGGATCCATTTTCCTTTAATCCATTTTTGGTTTTTGTGTGAAGATTCTGGGTTATCAATTTCAGCATTGAAGTTGGAGAAAAATTCCTTTACCAACGTATGATTTGTTGCGTGAGGCATGCCAATAACTTTTTCCCAACCGCGGTGGTGTATAATTCTCTCCAATAGCGTTCTTTGAAAATCACCAATTATGACCCGCCTATCTTGATAAAATTTCTTATCCCACTTTGTCTCAAAATTTTCACGATTCTCAACATTCAAAAACTAGGGTATCTCCCCGTCATCTATCATTCACCCTTTGATGTCGGGTCAATGTTTACCCCACCTTATACTTTCCTTTTTCTTGAGCCGTAGCTTTCCGATTTGGTGGCATTGTGTACCTACATATATATAGAAAATAGAAGCTATTAGCATGTTAGGTAACAATTATAAAAGTAGAATAAAGTGGGAAATACCCTCCACACTATACTGCTACATGTCAATTTTTACGCACCAAAGTGTAAAAGATTATGCATCCCGAAAATGTTAAAACAAAGTTTTCCTCTTGCATCTCGATTACTGTACGATGGTCTAGAACGAGGGGGTACTTATGATATTTCAACATAGGATGCTTTTTATTTGGCAATTTTTTGGCCATGATCGAGTGGATATGTATTAAATAGATGAAGAAAATATAGCTCACATTCCCAAAAACAACATGAAGGATGTATTTTTACGTTTTCACCCTAAACCGATCAAAAATTTTACCACCAAAAAAGGTCAAGAAAAAGTGGACTTTTCTGAACGATCTCCAGGCATATGAAAGGTCATGTGTTCGTCTTACTCATGTTCAAATTTGAGGTTAAATGGAGGTTATTTGGGTTAGACGAAGAGTGAACGAAGTTGGTGACGTGAGGTGTCAATTCCTAGCCATGTCAACTATGGTGGTAGCGGGGCGGGGACTATGTTTCTCGTACCCGCCCCGTACCCACTTCGAGGTAATGACCCTCGCCTCATCCCCGCCCCGTGTACCCGGTTAGGCGGATAGTCCCGCCCCATTCGGGACGGGACCCCACAAGTATTGGGTTGAGCGGGTTTTATTGTCATTCCTACTCTTTCTATATTGGGCGGTCATCCAGTATAATACTAGACAATCGCCCAGTTTGATTGTTAAGCGCCCGATTACAGCCGCTAATTTTATTTTATTTTATCGTTTTATGACATTTATATTTCTAATGAATAGTGATGAGTGCAAAAATGATTTTTATGATTATTTTCAGGTGTTAAGCATAAATTAGTGCTCGTGTGACTACGATGAATTTGAAACTAACTAAAGTGCAACAAAAACCATATTAGAACATAAATTCGACTTATAATCTAAAACACTAATGCAATTCCTAAGTCTATATGTAAGCAATAGTTAGTCTATATAAGTGTTAAGAGATAGAAAAATAGGTTGCCTCCCATCAAGAGCTCGATTTATAGTCCATTAGATGTTAATTTGCTTTCATGAGTAATCTCAACAGCCTCATATGGAAAACCTTGAGTAATGGTGTACAGCCCCAACCACCTTGACCTTAATTTACCCAGAAAAAAGCTTGAGTCTTGAACTGTATAGCAAAAACCTTCTTCTTTGAATATGCATATCATACCACTTTTTGGTTCGCTCTTTATACAATTTTGCGTTCTCATAGGCTTCAAATCAAAACTCATCCATCTCATTCAATTGAAGTAATATCTTTCCACCTACTGCCTTCAAATCAAAATTCAAGTTTTTAACTATCTAATAAGCTCGATGTTCCAACTCAACGGCAGATGACATGCTTTTCTAAAAACCTGACAATGAGGAGACATGCCTATAGGGATTTCGAATGTTGTTCTATAGGCCCACAAGGCATCGTCAAGTTTCTTATATCAATATTTTCTTGAATAATTAACAAATACCTTATGAATCGCTTTAATTCTCAGTTGGAGATTTCAACTTAGTCTAAGGATGATAGGGGGTAGCTATACGATGCTGGATGCCATATTTAGCCAACAAGGACTCAAATTGATGACTAAGAAATATCTATCCCCATCACTAATGATTGGGCAGGATGTACACCATACCGAGTGAAAATGCACTTCTCCAAGAAACATATCACCACCCGGGCATCGTTAGTCGGTAATACAAATACTTCCACCCATTTAGAGACATAGTCATATGCAACGAGAGTATATTGATTTGAGAACAAGAAGAAAAATGGCCCCATGAAGTCGATTCTCAAACACATCATACAGCTCCACCTCGAGAATATTAATCAAAAGCATCTCATTCTTCTAGAGATATTTCTTGTACGATGGCATCTATCATACCTCTTCTCGAAAATATAAGCATCTCTGAATATTGAAGGCCAATATAACCCTGACTGTAGGATTTTTATAGCTGTCTTTGAAGTACGAAGATTTCAGCATAGTCAGATGAATGGCATTGCTCGATTATCTGAAGGACCTCTACTTTAGGAACACACCGCCTAATGATGTTATCTGAACCCCACTTGTAGAGAATAGGATCTTCCCAATATTTGCATACTATTGTATATTCTCCACATTAAATGATCATCTACCATGTTTTCACTTTCCTTCTTGTCTCTTATTTCCAAATCAAATTATTCAAGAGTAGTACCCATCTGATCAATCTTGGTTTTGCATATTTATCATTCAATATCTTGCTTGCATAATAGATCACATGAAAAATTTTATCTCATCGTTGCCCTAATACTGCTTCCACTGTGTAGTCACTTGCATCACACATTAGGACAAATGGCAAACTCCAATCTGGTGCAATTATTATTGGTGCTAAGATTAACTTCTCTTTTAGAGTGTTGAAAGCCAATAAACATTAGAGAATTCAAAAGGAACATCTTTGACTAGCAGATTGCACAACGGTTTAGTGATCTTAGAGAAATCCTTGATGAAGCGATGACAAAACTCGACATGACCAAGAAAAATGCGAACACCCTTAACTGAAATTGGCAGTGGTAAATTCTAAATTACTTGAATCTTTGTCCACTTTAAACCTTTTATCTGAAATTGATGCCTCAACATTGTGCCATCATGTACCATGAAGTCACATTTTTTCAGTGTAGAACTGAGTTTGTTTCCTTGCATCACTTCAAGACCAATTTTAAGTGCTCTAGGCATTCATCAAATGAAGATTCCATAAAGACTTTTATAAATTCTTCCACAATATCAGAGAAAATGGCCATCATGGAACGCTGAAACATAGCAGGAGCATTACGTAGACCAAATGGAATCCCACGATAAGCAACAGTGTCGTAAAAACATGTAAAAGCAGTTTTTCTTGATCCTCAAGCGCTATCAGAATATGATTAGAACTGGAGTATCCATCAAGAAAGCAATAATGGGAATGACCTGCCAACTTCTCCAGTATTTGATCAATAAATGGAATGGAAAAGTGATCCTTTCGAGTAGTAGTGTTGAGTTTGCAATAATCAATGGAAAATCTCCATCATGTAACAATTCTAGTGAAAATTAGTTCATTCTTCTGATTTTATATCACTACGGTACCCTTTTTTTGGTACAACCTAAATAGAATGGATCCATGCACTGCTGAGATAGGATTAGGGGTGAGCAAAAACCAATCGAACCCGACGAACCGAACCGAACCGACCCAATTTGGTTTTTTTTTTTTCATTTTTTTAGTGGGTTCGGGTTATGACTTTTGTTGACACCGACCTCCGAGGTCTCTCAGCTCAGACTATTTATGCTCCAATGAAGAGAGGACAACGTGAGCTCGGGTATGTGAGCTCAGTTCGGTTCTTGGGTAACTTACCAGCAAGCTATTGTAGTCTTTCAAGACGCAACGGTAGCTAATGATTGCAGATCACTGTACCCGACCCGCCAATTAAAAAGAAAAAAAAACCAAAAAGATGTATTGTTTATTGCAATCCAGGCCAATGTTCATCTTCCCTTTGATCACCAGTATTTGGTTCAAAATCTTTCTGCTCAGGTATCTTGTGTTTAGTTTTCTGAGCATTATGCCCGTGCCCTTCATTCATGAATGTAAAATTTCCTTGATATATTCTCTTGGTCAAGGGCAATATTTAGTTGTACAGATTGTCTTGTGATTGTATTACAGCTCATCAATTTAGTGCATGGAACTGTCTTAAATCTATGTGCAGAATGAATGAATAATTTTTATTGCGGCATTGTGTTAATGGGTAATAAATAATAATTCTTCTAACTTCTTGCTTCTAGCAAGCTGTGATTCAATGGCGCCATTATGTATATTTCTGCAAGACTTGTTTAGGGAGTGACATGGAAATTTCAATTTCAAGACGAACTGATCAGAGTTAAATCCATATCCTGTATCACCAAGAAAAGATAAAATGATTTTATTTTTATCTCAAACCAACCAACCAACCAAACCCTACCCGACCGACACATAATTGGACACATGAATTTACACAAGAAAGATAAAGCCAAGGCGAAGCAGAAAGCACAAGGGGGATCTTCAATTCAGAATAAATATTCGGATGAAGATCATTTGGATTCTAGAGTTTTCCCTCCAATTTCAACCTGTGATCAGCATCAAACAAACAATTATTTTGTCCCATGAGTGAACTATCAACTCTACTTGCCCTAAGCAAACCTTACTCTGGCTCATGATCTTCATCAGAATTATTTGGCAGCTGTTTGGAGGCAGGAACGTTTTAATCTGCTAGAGGATAACAAGGATGCAAACCTCGACCTGAGGATTGGTCCCCCAATTGTATTGTTTAATGTTCATTTGTATTCTCTCTCTCACATTTGTAGCCATGAATTGGCTATATATTTCTTAGTGTGCATGTGTTCAAGGGTTTGGAAGGTTTTGGGGTTTCTCTGTGTGCGTGTTCAGAGGTTTTTGGGGGGTGCTGGAGGGTTTTTTAACGTATTTATTACGTTATTAAATGTTTTAGTCAATTAATAGGGTATTAATCAAATTAGTTAATTTTTTAGGGTATTGGGCCTAATTTGTCCCTCAAAAATCACACTAATACCATATTCTTAGTTTCGAGTCCTTTGGTCAATAGATCTCTTTTATATAATAAGTGGCTATTAGAGGTGGCAAATGGGCCGAGCCGCTCGTCGACTCGCCCGCTCGGCTCGTACTGTTCACGCCCACGAGCAGCTCGGGCTCGTAACAAAATGAGCCCGGGCCCGAGCCGAGCGGGGAGGCTCGCGTGACGAGCCGAGCACTGTAGATGAGCCGGCTCGTGGCTCGCGGTAAACACGAGCC
>CAIGRF010124290.1:8153-18354 GCA_903798235.1 Fraxinus ornus | reverse complement strand
AA
This sequence comes from Fraxinus ornus, assembly GCA_903798235.1. Taxonomy (NCBI): domain Eukaryota; kingdom Viridiplantae; phylum Streptophyta; class Magnoliopsida; order Lamiales; family Oleaceae; genus Fraxinus; species Fraxinus ornus. The sequence continues at coordinate 18,352 of CAIGRF010124290.1, read as the reverse complement.
GCTGATTTAACCTAAATATAAAAAGATTATATATAGGCTAAAATAAAAAACTAAAATGATTATTCTACCCTTAATAAACAATAAAATAAAATATCACTATATTTCTCAACACGTTGGATAATGAATGTGAGTGATTTTGTCTAATATTTTACCTTTACTTATTATTCTCAATGGTGGCTTTTATTGTTTTGTTCCTCATAACCATAAGTATCTCAAGCAATTTGGATGCTTTAGACGAAAAAAATTGATTTTTTTTTATATATACAAAAATAAATAATACTATTTGTGCAGTATATATTTTATCATTTCATTAAGAAAAATGGAAAATGTAATATATTTTCATATAAAAAAGAATGTAAATGTCTTACTAAAATGCAATATACAGTATCTTACTCATACCCAAGTGTCAAGCACCGCAACTTTACTTAGCCCATTGACCTAATTGCAGTCGCAGTTTGCCTAATTTCGGCCGCTCATTGTATATATTAATTCAGTTTGAGTTATAATTTTCTTTCCATTGTAATAATTTATTTCAATTGTAAAATAACTCTGATATTGGTAAATGTTTAGTATGATTTCTAGTCATTTAAACGTCTACTCCTATCACTTAGGTTTTTGTTCCATAAACTATTATAGGGGGTATTAGTCATTCAAGAATATGTCAAACTTACTGGTGTTCGCCCATACACCAGTCATTGTAATTTTCTACTTTCATCAATCAATGATCAATTTCCTTTCAATACAAGCTTTCTACAAATTGTAATCAAATTTTCTTTCGTCCCAAAACGATCGAGAAAATGCGAAAGGTATTCTAGCTGAGCAGACTACTGTCGCACAGTGCTATTTCTGTGCTAGAAAAAAGGCACTCCGTGAAAATTAGTATCAAAGCTGGGGCTCACGACCCTCGATAAGAAAGCTATGGATCTTATTCTATCAAACACCACATAAGTCGTAGATCTTTAAAAGAGGAATACGAAACACCGTATGATGCACTTCAGGCGACAACTATTAGGTTGTGCTATGCCGTGGAGGGCCTCGAGAAAAAAGTCGAGGTGGCAGAGACGAAAATTCGTGAATTACACATCCAAGTGGATGAAAGCAGAAAAGACTCAAGATGGTGCCAAAATATATTGGGTCATAACCCATCGTGAAAAGGACTGGAAGAGTCGCATGTAGAGTCGCACTCCCTTCATGGTACAAAATCCACAAGGTCCTTCATGTAGCGTACTTAAGCTATACTTTGCAGACAAGGAGGACACGTCTAGAAATGAGCCAAAGTGACCTGTGTTTGAATTGAGAAAAGTTGGAAAGAAGGTTGCTGAAGCTATACTGGACTGTCAAACTACTCGAGCTTCTAGGAAATATCATCAAGAGTACTTTGTTAAATGGAGTTGATGCAGCAGAGAGGAGAACACTTGGGAAAGAGAAAAAAAACTTTGGAGCTTTCAAACCATTAATTGAAGTATAACATTCATCAATGGCACTGTGGACGTCGCCAAAACAAATGGGGAATAATGTCAAAGACCGCAACTTTACTTAGCCCCTTGACCCAATTGCAGCTGTAGTTTTCCCAACTTAGGCCACACTTTGTAAATATTAGTTCAGTTTGAATTGTATTTTTTTTTTCATTGTAATAGTTTATTTCAATTGTAAAGTAGCTCTGATATTGGTAAACGTTTAGTATGATTCCTCGTTATTTAAACGTCTACTCCTATCACTTATGTTTTTGTTCCACAAGCTATTATAGGGGGTATTAGTCATTAAAAAATCTTTCAAACTTACTGGTGTTCACCACCTGCACCAGTCATTGTAATTTTCTGCTTCCATTGCTAATACATGTTTCCATGGGTTCTTTTCTACGTCACTTGACAAAGTGCCTTGTGTTCTGTTGACTAATGCAGCTACCATTTGACCAATCTGAGTCTCTAAATTTTTAATTGCAGCCGATGGTTCTGAATAATTGTCTGTTAGTTTTGGAAATTAGTCTCACTCTTCGTAATGAACTGAGTTAATAATTCCTCCATTGATGGCTTTCGATTTTGCTGATGCTGTTGTTGTTGGAATCCCAATGGTCTTGCTTGAATGTTTCCTTCTTGTCCTTGACTTTGACTGCTAGCCCACAAGAAATTTGGATGATTCATCCATCCAGGATTATATGTGTTAGAGTAGGGGTTGTTTTGTTGCCTCTGAAAATTTTGCGTATAACTAACCTCCTCAGGCTGGATTACATGTGTAGAGGCTAACTGATATCTTTCTGTAGTATGATCAGCTCCACAACCTTCGCAAAACCGATTTTGATTGGTGTATCGTGTTCACATTCTGAGTAAGGCTTTCTAACCTCCTTGTCAATGCTTCCATTTGGGCTGATAATGATGCAGCTATGTCAATATTGTGTATTCATATTGTTTCCCACGACACTTCCCTATCTATTAGCAACATAGATTGATTCTCTACAATTGTCTCAAATAGGTCCAAGGCATTGTCCAATGGGATATCCATTATTGATCCTCATGTTGAAGCATCAGCTACGTTGAGAAATTCAGGTCTCAAGCCTGAGTAGAATATGCAGATTTTAGAGTCCTTAGGAATGTTCAGATTGGGGCACTTCTTGAAGTAATCTTTGAATCTTTCCCAAACTTCTGGATAGCTCTCGAGATCTCTTTGCTTGAAAGTATGAACTTCATTTTTGAGTTGATGAACTCGAGAAGGTGAGAAGAATTTCAAAGTGAATTTCTATACCATGTCATTCCATGAAATAATGCTCCAACGGATTAGTGAGTTTAGCCAATCTCGTGCGCCGTCCTTTAAGGTGTGAGGGATAAGCGCAGTCGAAAAGCGTCAGCAGATATGCTTTCATGACTAATCATATTGCACGACGTCAAGAAGGCTTGAATATCTTCATGAGGATTTTCAGTTGATCTCCTAGAAAACTTGATGTCATGATGATTCTGAAATATGTTGATACGTCAAGTCTGATGTGGAAGTTAGCATGTCCAAATGGTGGATATATAATAGGTGGTTGTATAGGAGTAGGAATGAGATTTACATAATCCCTCACTAAAGCTTCTCCATCGTTTGCTACTGCCTTCGGTTGATTTGGTTGAATTGGATGAGGTAGTTGTAATGGATTCTGAACCTGATTCGAATTTTGATTTTCTGCCATTTCCATTGCTTTCCTCTGTTCTCTTCTTCGTTTTCGGAAGGTTCTTTTGATTTCGAGATCTATTGGAAGAAACTCGATCTTGTAAGAATCTTGCATAAATTATAATATCCTAAAAAGAGTAAAACAAGAGATTTAATTCGTTCAATAAATAGCCTAAAAAAATAAAAATAAAAATAAAAACTTCAAATCTAAAATAACTAATAAACTCAAATTAAATAAATTACACCCCGACAATGGTGCCAAAAACTTGTTCATGCAAAATCCGTAAGCGTACGAGATCATTGACAAGTAATAAAATTGATGAGTTAAGAGTATCGTCCCACAGAGAATAAATTTCAATCAAGTGTGTCAGCTTTTTCTCAGATTCAAAGTGAGCAAACAAAATAGAATTGTGTTTGATGGATTATTCTAAATTATTCTACCAAAACTTGTAAAATTCGAGTTTTGTATTTATATGGAATGAATGTATTGGATTACGAATCCACTTATTATTATCTATTTCAATTCTCAATTATGTAGCTAGTTTTATTCATGAATTATTGACAATTGATAAATCTATTGTAATTAATTTTCTCTTCCAAGACATTAAATCTATTTTAATCATGACCCGAATCTATTCCTAGTTCGAATTCAAATGACTAGAACACATTAAAATTTAGATTATCTCAAATATTGCACACATGATAAATATTATTCCTAATATATATTACACGCATATTAATCAAGCAATGTTCTAGACCTATTGTAAGCCTCCCAACAGTACAACAACCAACTATATATTTAATTGGTAATCAAGCAATCAAATAATAAAATTATGCATGCAAGATTAATCAAGAAAAACAAGAATTTAACTAACTACTTTTCTTGAATTAAAAATAAATAATAACATGTTTCATAGTCATCCAATACATGAAAATAATTAGCCTAGCATATTGTTATGTAAATTACACTAAATGATTTGAAAAAATATCACCCGGAATGAAAAACAATGAATGGAAAGTGAAAAATCGATTTCTTCTTCGTTGTTCTTCAACCTGGACTTTGAATCTTCAATCTCTTGTGTTAATTACCTTTCAATCTTGTACTAGCCTCTTTCTTGTGGTGAAAAATAGGATTTGGTATGTTCTATTTCGTTCACGACGCTCTCCCCCCAAGAAATATGTTAAATTTGATTTTTATAAGAATTTGAATAAAATAAGGAGAACTGGGCCGTTTAGGCCCAGAAATGGCCTGTGTGTGTGCGCCGTATAGTTCCATTTGCACGTGACGTTCATTAATTTTGTTCTCGGTAGATGAAAGTCATGCTCGTGCGTACGTACAGGTTCGTCTCTAAGCATCTTTTGGTATTTTGGCTATACCTTTCTCTACAGGTATCCGATTGAGCTGATTCAAACTGAGTTAGAAAGGTAGTTTAAAGGGCTACAATTCTTATAGAATAAAAGGTTTCCAATTCGAATGTTTGCTATATGAAAAATGGGTCTCAAGTTGAGGCTAAAATTCATAGCATAATTTTTTCTACTGGAAATTGATTTGTAAAAATACTTCCACTATATTTCACTCCTTTGACCTCCAATTGCATCCAATAGATCCTATATGATCTTCAATCATCGTTTTGTGCTCCAAAGCAACTATTGGATGTACACTTTGATCCCTAAACTTTGGATTTCCTTCGTTTTCGCACATTTTTCATTCATTTCTTCCAAATCCAATAATTTGCATTGAGTTCAACCTAACAAATATAATTAACACAAAATTAAGCTATAACCTATCCAAATCACTAACAAATATTCTAATTTAATGACCTAGATAAGTGTGCAAAATATACTTATCACATACAGCCTAAGAGACCTCGGGAAGACCACTCTCCTAGACATGGAATGCTGATAATTTGAAGATTTATTTCAAGTAGTATGTTTTACTTTTTGCTTTTTCTTTGGTTCGTCGAGCTTGTACGCCCCGCGTCTTTTTACTTTTTTGTTGGTCGGGCTTGCATGCCTGTGTTCAGTTTTTACGTATGTTTTGATTAGTTACATTCAGGATCTCCCAATAAAATAATTTATCTCAACAACCTCAAAGTCTTGCCCCAAGCAAGCGTCTCAAAGCCTTGCCTTGAGAAAGAGCTCCTTCGTGCTCCTCGAGCAAATCCCTAGGTTGATAAGTCAATCCTGAGAATACTCGAGCTTCGTGCTCCTCTAACGAATCCCTAGGTTGAAAAATCAATCCCGAGAATGCTTGAGCTTTACAATCCTTGAGCAAATCCCTAGGTTGACAAATCGATCCTGAGAATGTTTGAGCTTCATGCTCCTTGTTCAAATCCTTAAGTTTGAAAGATGAATCAATACTAATAGACTGCTCAAGTTTTCATGTCCTAAGTGTTCAAGCTTCATAACCATCGAGTTTGTAACTTGATTGTCAAAATTTTGAAATCGTTCGAATAGACAAAATCCTTGAGTTTATAACTTGTACTTTAAAGTTTTTCTAAAGCCTACTCGATCTTTTTAGTTGGTCGAGTTTGTTCAGTGGTTAGTTCAATTTTAAACAGCCTGATCTCCTTAAATAAATGATCGAGCTCAAACAAGACGTGTATGTAAATGAACGGTTGAGCAATTAAACATCGATAAAAAATAAATGATCAGGAAATAAACATTTAACATAAATATTCAAAGCAATTAACAAAAATTGTTTTTATCCCAGATCGGGTAACATACGTGGAATTACAAAATCAATTTTTAATCCAAATCCTTAGCCCCAGGGTCATTGGTCAAGCTTAGGTGGTCACCTTCAACATCCTCACCCTCGATGTCGACCTCCTGATCCTCCGTCACGTCCTCAAACTCCAAGTGCTCAAGGTCTTCAGCGATTTCAGGAATGCTCTTAAGGTCCTCGGGCTTAGTGTCAGGCCTCGAGCGCATGAATGCTCGAGCCTCCTTCAAAGCGTGAAAACATGACCCTTTAGCATACTCACCTTTCAGCCTATTCAAGTCCTCGGACATCTAGAACTCATCGATAGCAAGGTCCCGAGCTTCTCTTATCTTGACCTCAAAATCTTTTTGAGCACACTCTAGCTCGAGCCTCAACTCTTCAGCCTCATCTCTTTAAACCCCAACCTCATCTCGAGATTTACGAAGCTCGTTCTTAGCTTCATCGCGTTCCTTCATGAGAAGGGCATGCTCAGCCTTTAGATCAAAAATTCTTTTATCTCGAGCCTTAACATCCTCCACAAGGTCGACCATCTTGAGGGACTCTTCCATTCTCTTTAAAGAAAAACCTCGAGCAACGCTCAATGTCTGAAAAGAAAGACGGAATGAACTTATACATCGGGATAAAAATTCTAAAAATAATAAACAAAAAAGGCATGAGCTCACCTTTGTCATCAAGTTCTAGAGCATCTTCATACCCTCGTCAGGCCCCAAGTCCCCTCGATATTTGTTGATTATACTCGGCACCAAGTAGCATACCTCATGGTCCTTGGAGTGATCAGATCTTAGTGAAATGGTCTTATCCTCAAGATCAGCAATTTTAGGAGTAGCTCAAGCTAAGGAGTTCCTTGAAGAGTACTTTGAGGGGTTGATCGAGGAGGCACCGACCTCTCTGTAGCCACGACTTGACCATCGTCCTCAACAACTCACCAGGACCTCTCTGGGTGCTCATACCCCACATCTAGAGATCTCTTCTTACCTTTCTTCTGACCTGGAGCCCGAGCTTATAGGGCTTTGCTTTTCTTCCCCACAGCCTGGCGAAGTACGGAGGGATCGAACGTCATTCCTATACAATTAATCAAGTCATTAGCTCGAGAACAATTCCGTAAGTGAAAAAATTAACTAATTCAAAATACAAGTTCTACCCTTGATGTCTTTCAAATTCGCAAGATCGAGGACGTCATCCTCGAGGATGTCGTCCATGTCAAAAACAAGTGGCTTGAGATTTTCTAACATCTACCTATCCCTCTCTAAAGAATCAAAATAAGCTTGACTTTCATAAACGTCCTAGAACATATATTCAGTTATTGGACACCGAGGACTCCGACGATCTTGTACCCACCCTCAAATCTCGATAATGATTGCATGGGGGTCACTAATATGGTCACACCGTTAGCTCGAAGATGATAAACTTGAGCATCAATGCTTAATGGAGGCTTCATCCTCGGGGTTTCCATGATATTCTCGAATATGCTCGAGGACCCCCATCATCATTTTACGGGATTTGGTGACGGCGGTCCTCGAGATAGCACATCGAGATATAAGTCATCAGGGTTCTCCCTCTGCCCAATATGCTTTATCGCCCAAATGTGAACGAACCTTTTCTATCAGAATTCTAAACTTACCCAAATATCTCAATCCCAGACTCCCATTTCTAAAAGGAGTGTTTCGAAAAGGATTATAGATGAACTATAACTAGATTTACAGTTACAATCCAATGCTTACCTTAAGATAGGATTCCCAAGGATAAGGACATATAGCTAACCAAATCCTATTAGGAAATTACTACATCCCTCTAGAAATACAGCACTTCAATTCATTATCTAGGTACGTTTTTACAAAATTCTCAGCATATATTTTTCCCAAATTCCCTCTTTAACTTAAGCATCGGAGAGGCTACAGAACACACCTCGACGCATTTCTTTCAGGTTCCGGAAGATCTCGTTCGTACTCGTTCTCAGTCGTCAAGCTCGAAAATCAGCATATACGATTTTTTGTAGTATCAAATATTAATTATGGTTTATACGCTACATGCTATTAAAGTTAATTGTTGACTTTAATATCAATTTTTTAAGCTTTTTCAAATGAGCACCTAATTTCCTTTAACATTTGCTTATCTCCTAATTCATTTAGAGTTGTGTGTTCCATTGTTTTGTCACTTTTATTATTTAGATTTCTCTTTTTACTCATGACAAATTTTGTAACTTGGAGGCCTTAGACAAAAAGTTTTTTGAATTTTTTTTTTCAAGAATTATGTCTATTTTTATACAACTAAGAAAAATATAATAGATATTCATATACAAAAAAATGTAAATGTCTTGCTAAATACAATATCAAATATCTTACTCTTATAAAAAAGTCATACCTAACAAAAATTCAAAATTATCAAATTCATACAATGCTATACATTTAGCTTCACTCTTTATTTTAAAAGTATCGTTGCTTTTTATTAGTTCGAACAAAGCATATCTTTCTTTTTTTAGTTTGAAATATAGGCTCTAACAATCATTAAAATAATTTTTTTTTTATTTGGCCTCAAACTCATTTCGACCACACGTTTTCATAATAAAATATTCTGTACGTAAATTTGAAACTTTTTTTTCTACCTTTTAACCGCACAATCTCCAAAAAATCATTATTTCAAAATTTATTTTCCTCAAGAAACTTATTTTAATGGTTGTCAAATTAACATGGGCTTAGTGCAAGGTTGCTTGATGAGTGCACTTTTTGTTTCGTCAGAGATGGCACCCGCTAGAGATGGCAAAATACCCTCTTCACTCTTTATTTTAAAAGTATAGTTGCCTTTTATTAGTTCGAACAAAGCATATCTTTCTTTTTTTAGTTTGAAATATAGGCTCTGACAATCATTAAAACAAAACTTTTTTTATTTGGCCTCAAACTCATTTCGAGCACACGTTTTCATAATAAAATATTCTGTACGTAAATTTGAAACTTTTTTTTTCTACCTTTTAACCGCACAATCTCCAAAAAATCATTATTTCAAAATTTATTTTCCTCAAGAAACTTATTTTAATGATTGTCAAATTAACAGGGGCTTAGTGCTTATTTGGGAGAGCTAAAAAGCTGATTTTGATGAAAATGAATGATAAGTCACACAAAATGAGTGGTAGAAAATTTGTAGTTATTATGGTTTTTATGTTACGTATTGTTAAAATTAATTGTTGACTTTGCCTCAATTTTTTAAACTTTTCCAATTAAACACCTAATTTCTTTTAACGCTTACTTATCTCATTTAGAGTTGTGTTCAATGGTTTCGTCACTTTCATTATTTAGATTTATCTTATTATTACTCATGACAAATTTTGCAACTTTGGAACAAGTACGAAGCCAATTACTAAACCAATCTATGAGAATTAAAAGAATATTCCCCATTATAAAGTCCAGATTCTACATCAGCCACCAAAAGTTGCGCTCACATATCCTTAACCAAACAATTGAACCTCGATCACTAAAGCTGGCCCTTGTAAAAGGATGCCCCTGAGGTTGAATCGAGCTTAGGCGCTGAGGACTGACACTTGGACATGAACAACATCGAGGCCTTGGTCAAGGATCTTGACCCGTTGTCCTTAGACACCTCGGCACAAATATAAATCTCAGTACAAATTCTGATAAGAATCAACCTAGGCTTCAGTGCATTATACAACATGCATGACGAACACGTGGATTTGTTGGCCCAGTTTCACGAACATACAAATCTCAACAAGCTTTGAAATGATATTTAATCATGACTACCACTTGATGATGAATTGACACCGAAAAATACCAAAATGCCCCTGAAATTGCCTGATTTTTATATCTCGCAAGTGTACGGATAGTAACAAGTAATATAGTGGACCACTGAGTTCGGATATCTTTCCTACGAGAACTACTATCTAACAATTTGTTAAATTATTCTTAACTTTAATTTGATCGAAATCAAATGATAAGATTTGTGATTGGTGTCTAAATTATTATAATTAAACTAAATTACCTAACGTACAAAGTTTATTGAATTTGAGTTTTAAAAGTATGAATATGAATGCTAGGACTTACAATTTTACCTAGGGGTGGACAAAATCCAATCCAAATCAATCCGATCAACCCGCCCGACCCGACCTAAACCGACTGGGTTGGGTCGGGTTTTTGCCATTTTTGGATGGGTTTCGGGGTCGGGTCGTGGGTTAATACCCTAAGGGAAAAATACATAAATCCTACCTTTATCTTACACTATTTCAAAAATGACAAGACAACTTTCGCATTTCAAAAATCAGAAATTTCACCTATACATACACATATTTATTTATATATATAAATAAATATAAATATAAATATATAAA
>CAIGRF010124241.1:0-13607 GCA_903798235.1 Fraxinus ornus | reverse complement strand
CTAATTTACTTTCCTTTTACAATGATTTTGAGTTTTATGTTATAAGTTTACAATCATGCTACGTGTACATCTTATTTGATATTATTTTTGACATTGTGTCAATATTTTGGTACATGATCGAACAGTTTTACAACAAACTTTTTCGCCCAACACTTATTGAATTCTCACACAATGTCAACAAAAGTATACACTATGAAATGTACACTTAGCACAATTCATAAACTTAATCTTATTTTCAAAAATACATTTTTGAAAATACAAAATCAACAAATTTTGGGTATTTTGCTAGACTGAAAACTGCAAACCAAATGTAACCTTAGACATTGCACGACACTTACCTCGAAGAAAAATTGTTACATACCATTCTTGGTTGAACTATGGTATAGCCGGTTGTGCGTGTTTGGCTGAACTTCGAATAATTTGCTAAACTCCCATCAAAAATAGGTTTGTGGACGAAAAATTACTTAATTAAAGCTTAGATAAACATGTCTCCGTCAATTTTGCTCCTTTGAAATAGTAAATATTACAACATAATAGATTATAACTAAATTTGATATGCATATGTAACACCTAGTTATTACTAGGTACGTGACATTCAATTATCTATAATATTTCTTTGATTGTTCTAAAAAACCAATTGTTACATTAGAACTCGAAAATCTTGAAGAAAAGACAGAAGCAAGTGGAGGGTTCGTCCCGGACAGGTACAAAGAACATAATTCCTGTCTTGATTCTTATTTTTATGTTTTAAAAATTTATATCGTAGTGTAAAAGTAAAATTTTTTTAAAAAAAGACCCAGGATACTTTAGTAATTTTAGATGCAATTTTTCAAAGGTTCGTTATATTAACCCTGTTGGGTTTGGATAAAAATTCAATTAAAATCTCAAGTTAAAATCAACAATTAATTTTAACCACACATTTTACGAGACAAACAATTTTTCAACCACACATCTCATCAACTTTTATCAAAATCTATTAAAAATCTAATTTTAATTTCTACCAAACATTAACATCGTCATCACAATTTTTATTTAATACACACCATATTTTAATTGTAGTTCAGTGTCTCAATCTTTGTTCATTGTAACAATTATTTCCTTAACGTTTTTTCATTGAATTCTTATTATCAACCTTTCATTAATTACGACATCTCATTCTTTATGATGATTTATATTAAAATATTTTGTTTTCATGTTTTAAAATGAAGAAATTCTTTTTTTGCCCTTTTTTTTTTTTATCAATTTTTCAAAAATATGACTGAAAATATGTTTTCAACGAACTTTTGATCATAAAATTGTTATCAAATACAAAATATGTTAGCTAATAAAAAATTTGAGGATAAGAATGATATAAAAATTCGTTAAGAGTAAAATAATGAACAAAAATTAAGCCCCTGTTTGTTTCCAATTTTAATGAAAATTTGTATCGTTGCAATGGGAAGCAGTCGCTTTTATTAACCAGTTTGTTTCACAGTGGGCCCATTTGTTTGAAGAAAAGTCAAAAAAATCCATTATTCTGTTAAAATAATGGAAAACAAACAGGTCCTGAAAACTTTAAACCCCTGATTAGGCTCCATTAAATTGAAAATGCTCTCTCTCTCTCTCTCAAACAACATATTTTCTAATTAAATAATATTACACGTAACTCATTTTTTTTCCTTTTCTAACCACACTTTAAAAAATCACTATTAGAAAATTCATTTTTCACAAAAAATTAATTATAATGGAGCTCAAACAGAGGCTAAGCACAATTTAAAAGTGGTACAAGAAATAAAAAATGTGTGAATAGGAATGTAATCGAGTCGAGTTAAACCGAAGATAACAGTTCGAGTTATTTTGGGTCGGGCCAAGCTGAAGCTCGAGCTTTTGGCTCAGGCTTACCGAGCCGACTCGGTTAATCTTTCTTTTGTGATTCATGAAATTCTATTTTTTTAATAATATAATTTTTGTGCAATTTATATTAATTGTAGATTAAATAAAAGTTGCAATTCTCCTCTATTTTTTGAGCTCGAGACCGGCTATAATCAACATAAATTGAGTTAATTATACACGAATAAAATATTTCATGTACAATTTTTTTTGAAATAAATAAATTTGAAGATTATATAATAGCAAAAATCAGGTTGATGGGTTTTTCAATTTTTTTAGCAGCTATATAGACACAAGTCATTTCCACACGGTCTGGCTCAGGCCAACACCTGAAAATGAGGCTCAGCCCAAGTCTGGCTCGATCCCTCCCAACCACGAGCTGAGCCTTGAGCTTTTCCCGAACAGAGTCATGAGCCTTTCGAGTCGGATTGACATCCCTAGGAATGAATATAATTACCCTTTTTCAAAAGCAACTATAAAACATCATCCAAAGCAATTATCTTGAGTAAAATTAATTTGATAGAATAATTCCAACGTTATCTACAGAAAATGTAACAATTATCAGGTAGAATTTTAGTTGTAGAATTAAAGACACCCAATCAACGTACTTGCAATTGGTTTGTCAGGACGTTGTGGTAACTGGTAAAGGACACCCTATTACAACTAAAATAGAAATGAGAAAATTGAGGGAAAATGTTGAACACAATAATTTTACGTGGAAAAATCACGGGTAAACTGTAGAAGGATTTCACTATAACAAAATGATTACAACAACACTCTTTGAATACAAGGAGATAACAACAGTTAATTTCCCTTGTAATAGGATAAAACAAGAAATACATAGGAGAAAATAAATTTTTTTCTCTCCATAATTTTATCCCTCTGCTCAAAATTATTTTCTCTCTACATGGCTTATATTGTTTCTTCATCCCAGCCTTCTATTTATAAGGAAATACCACCGTCTTATTCATTAAAGTCATTCTAAAATGTCAACAAAAGCTGTTGAAAATTTCGGCTCCACATTAGCTTGAGAAGAGACTCAATTTGCCAACCTCTTTACATTAAATGAGTTCCTTAGTCAAGAAGAAAATGATTTTACCCAACATTTCTCCCACTTAAAGTCATTTTTGTTGTAACCACTTCTATCCTTCCTACCCTTTCCATTTTCATGCTACTTACATTTTTGCTAGGTCGATGGATGATCGACACCAAGTAAACTTGTCATTGTTGATTGATTTTGATAACATATATGCTAAATTATCTTTAGTATGGATTTTCTGTATATCCACACTTCATTCTTCCACCTTTTCATGAACAAAGTGATACTAAACTCGTATGTGCTTTGTCCTCGAATGAAATGNTCCCTATATAAGTATCCCAAACATTGTCAAGCATTGCAGCAGTTAATTGTTTTACTTGCTAATGTATAATGAATTTATTTTCATTCACCTTCTTACTATTAGGTAGCTATTTTGCTTAGATATTGGTGAATTCAATGCTAAGCTGCTTCTTCCTACTATTTCTTCTTTCAGCTCTCTTTTCTTATTTAGAAGAAGGCAAAATCTGAGTCAATAGTTAATACACAATTCAAACCTTTCAACAAAAACTTTGTTAGGAAAACGTGGGTCAAGGTTGGCTTGCAATGAAAGTGGAATTGAGAGAATTTCAGCAAAAAATGGACACAAATATTTGCGTGGTTCACCCAATTTAGGTTGTATCCACGGGCAAGTATAAGAGGATTTCACTATAGTAGGAGAATTACAATAACACTCTCCAATTACAAGGAGATAATAACAATTAGTCTCTCTTTTAATAGCAGAAACTAAGTAGGAGATATTTAGAAGAAAATAATTTTTTGTTCTCTCTATAATTTTATCTCTCTTCTCACTATTTTCTCTCCACTCTTTCAATTCATCTCTACGTTTTGTAGCTACTGCACTGCAGTTTTTTGCTTTTAGTTTCATCCCATATTTATAGTGAATTTGGCCACACACTTCATTAAATTCACTTCAAAAAATTCAACAAAATGACTGTCCTTTCTTGTATAATACACGGCTAGAGTACAAAAAAAAAATCAAATTTCACACTTTGCATTAAATGCATGCAATATGCCAAGTCAACAATTGATGCAATGGAGAAGATCGTTGCCACTTTAGTCCAATAAAGTGGCTTTATCCATTTGTGATCAACATTTCTCACACTTAAAGTCACTACACTTGCCATTTCCATTATACTTACGCTTCGCTAGGCCGATAGAGGATCAACACCATGTAAACTTGTAAGTACTGATTTGTTTTGTTAACATATCTGCTAGGTTGTCATCTGTATAAATCTTTTATATAATTACACCTCCTTCTCCCACGTTTTCTCGAACAAAATGATATTGAGCTTTAATGTGCTTTGTCTTCTGGTGAAATGTTGGATTCTTTGCCAAGTGCAAAGCACTCTAACTATTACAAAATGGAGTAATCTTCTCTTGTTTGTGTTCGAGCTCCTCCATTAACGTTTGTAACCAAATTGCTTCTTTACTAGCTTGTGTAACTGCCGTGTATTCTGTTTCTGTAGTAGAAGTCGTCACGATAGACTGCAGTTTCAAAACCCAGCTTACAGCTCCTCCAGCAAGAGTAAACACATAACATGTGGTGGATTTGCTTTTGTTAAGATCACCTGCATAACCTGAATCAACACAGCCTCTAACAATAAAATATGATCTTCCATAACATAATGTAGCATTTGAGGTACCCTTGACATATCTTAAGAACCTCCTTACAGTGTTCCAATGCTATTTACTAAGATTTTCCATGTAAGGACTAATCGCTCCCATAGCTTGTACAATGTCTGATTTTGTACGGATCATAACAAATATTAAACTACCCACTGCTGATGCATACGGTACTCAATGTTTGAGGATAACTTGAAATTAATAGGAAAAGGGGTAGATATTGGCTTAAGCGCCACAAGATTTTCTTCAAGTATTTCTTTTGACTTAGCCAAGCCTTCCTATTATTTATGTCTCGGTAAATTTGCATCCCTAGAATCTTGGTTGCTGGTCCAAAGTCCTTCATTCGAACTCCCTAGCCAATGTGCCTTCAGATCTTTAATACAATCTTTGTTGGGGCCTACTTCCAACATCTTGTCACCATACAACAGCAGAATAATAAAATCACTATCTCTAAATCTCATGTATTAAGCACTTAGATCTGAATTGAGTCTGTTGTATCCAAGGCTTGTGATGAAGGAGTCAAATCTCTTATACCAACATTTCGGTGCCTATTTGAGACCGTATAAATATTTGTTCAACCTACAAATCAAGTTCTCTTTTCCTTTTTCTTCAAAATCTTCTGGTTGGAGCATATAAATCTCTTCTTCGAGTTTTCTATAAAGAAATGCAGTTTTCACATCTAACTACTCCAGGTGTAAGTCAAATGTAGCACACATCGCCAGAACTATTCAAATAGTTGTAAGTCGAACTACATGAAAAAATATGTCATTGAAGTCAATACCTTTTTTCTGAGCATATCCCTTCACCACCAGTCTCCCACGATACCGCTCCATTTGGTTATTGTCATCTCGTTTGATCTTGTAGACTCATTTGTTCCCAATGGCCTTTCTTCCTTGTGGTTGTGGAACAAGATCCCATGTCTTATTTTTATTGAGATCTTGATTTTCTTCTTAACTAAGAAACTCATTTAATGCAAAGAGGTTGACAAATTGAGTTTCTTTTCTCCAGCCAATGTAGCTGCCGAAATTTTCAACAGTTTTTGTTGACATTTTGGAATGAATTTAATGAGTAAGGCAATGGTATTTCCTTAAATATAGAAGGCTGAGATGACGAAAAAATATAATTCATTTAGAGAGAAAATAATTGTGAGTAGATGGATAAAATTATAGAGAGAAAAATTATTATTTTCTCCTAAGTATTTCCTACTTGTTTTCTCCTATTACAAGAGAGATTAATTTTTGTTATCGCATTGTATTGAGAGAGTTGCTTTAATCCTTTTGCTATAGTGAAATCTTTCTATAATTTGCCCGTGATTTTTCCACGTAAATTATTATGTTCAACATTTTTCCTCGATTTTCTCATTTCTACATTACTTGTAATTGGCTGTCCCGTACCACAATGTTCTAGTTGATAGACAAGAAGTAGTAGTCTCTAGTTTCTATTTTGAAGTGCTATTATCTTTTTTTTTTTTGCAGTTTATCTTTTGCAAATATTACATCCCTGCTGATTATCACCTTGTGGGTAGTGGGATCCCACATGCAGTACCCCTTAACTCCATCAGCATACCCTAAGAAAATACATTTTCTGAATTTTGGATCCTATTTTTATGTTTCTTGGGCATTGTACATAATGTACACAAGACTTCCAAATGTAAGCGAGAATAATCAGTTGGCTTACCGGTCAACATCTCCATTGGCGTTTTAAGATCAATTGCGGTTGATGGTGATCGATTGATCACATAACAAACGGTCTTAACTACTTCTGCCCAAAATGACTTGGCTATCCCCGCAGTTCTCAACATCACTCTTGTCCGTTTTAACAAGTTCTGTTCATCCACTCTGCTATTCCATTTTGTCATGGAGTGTATGTCAATGTGAACTGCCTCTTGATACCTTCTTGTTGACATAAATTATCAAATTCATCACCGGTATATTTTCCTTCATTATCTGTCCTCAAACACTTGAGCTTCTTTTCATATTCAAGCTCCATTCGTGCTTTAAATATTTTGAAAACTGGAAATACGTCTGCCTTCTTCTTGATTGGATACATCCAACATCTCCTAGAGTAATCATCAATGAAAGATACAAAGTATCTTGCTCTTCCTGTATAATTTATATGAAAAATTCGAGCAACAGATTCAGTCGCAGATCTGGCATTGTAAGGCAAACCTTGACAACACATGTAGGGTACTCGGGCCCAGGAGGCTGAGGACTTGAATCCGGGATGTCAATAGCACGAGATGCAGAGAAAAGTGGACGAACATTTTGTCCTTCAATTGTACTACTCGCCCTACTATCTTGTTGTCTTCCACTTGGACTACTTGCAGCGCTACCTTGTAATTCGCTGTCCTTACATGCATGCAACCTTGAACCATCTGGACAGCCTTGCTTTTATGGCTTGGAATATTAAACGTGTTCTGATGTTGGGCACTGAAATCGACTTTTTCAACTGATAATTTACTTGGTGTGGCTAAGGGATTCTTTCACGGACGAACCTGAAAAGGCCGGATTCACCATAGGAATGCAGTATGGGGGGAAGTAACTATGAATGGTCCATGATAGTTTGATTTCCCGCAAGTGTACGGTATTGTACATAAGTGATAGAATATTAAGTATTATATCGTTCCCACGAGTACTATGTATTCAATCTAGGATCAATTAATTGAAACTCTAATTGAATAGCCAGTGTATTTGAAGAGTTTATATGAATTAATTAATTATACTAATAATTCTAATGACAAATTATCTAGCTATTGTAATTTAGATTATGTGTTACTAAGACTCGAATCACCCATATTAATATGTTTTAATGCAACTAAATAATATGACATTATGTACATATTCTTGTTGATCAGTGTTCTAAGTTAATTAAAAATATCTTTCGATGTCAATTGAATCTATCTCATGTGAACTTCCTGTAATCTATGAAATATGCGAACATAAAAATATGTATTAAAAATGTTAGAACATCTATAAAAATCATGTAAGTATAGAAGTATATCTCTATCCCCCATCGAACTTTACAATGAATGTTATAAAGTGCTTTATATTCTATTGTTCTCTCGAAATCAATAAAATTCATAATACATCCAATCAGTGATCAAGTTATTGAAAAATCTTTAAATCTTATAACAATCATTCAAGAAAAAACACATATTGGAACGTCAAATTATTGAATTTATATTAAAATATCATAATAAAGATTCATCAATGTCTTAGTAATTAAAACCCTAACCTAACATTACGAAAACACAAGAAATCATATTTAATTGGAAGAACATAACTTGGATTATAGATCGATGAAGAAGAAGATGAGGATGAGTCTTGATCTCTTGAATCTCTTCAATGGTGTCTCGAATTAATCTCCAAATCTTCTCGTTTCTCTAAAAACAAGGTTGAAACTCCTAAGGATTGAATTCTTGAAATTGCATTTAATTTTCTTACAAGATCAATGAATTTGCCTCTCTTTAATTGATGGATAATGGTGTATGAGAGGTGTCGCTAATGTATTCTAGAATTTTGTATTTATAAGCCTCGAAAAATAGTTGAAAATAGCGACCAAAATTGATTAAAAAATAATTCTACTCAAAAAAGGAATTTGTGAATCTATCTCATGTGAACTTCCTATAATCTATGAAATATGCGAACATAAAAATATGTATTAAAAATGTTAGAACATCTATAGAAATCATGTAAGTATAAAAGTATATCTCTATCCCCCATCGAACTTTACAATGAATGTTATAAAGTGCTTTATATTCTATTGTTCTCTCGAAATCAATAAAATTCATAATCCATCCAATCAGTGATCAAGTTATTGAAAAATCCTTAAATCTTATAACAATCATTCAAGAAAAAACACATATTGGAACGTCAAATTATTGAATTTATATTAAAATATCATAATAAAGATTCATCAATGTCTTAGTAATTAAAATCCTAACCTAACATTACGAAAACACAAGAAATCATATTTAATTGGAAGAACATAACTTGGATTATAGATCGATGAAGAAGAGGATGAGGATGAGTCTTGATCTCTTGAATCTCTTCAATGGTGTCTCGAATTAATCTCCAAATCTTCTCGTTTCTCTAAAAACAAGGTTGAAACTCCTAAGGATTGAATTCTTGAAAGTGCATTTAATTTTCTTACAAGATCAATGAATTTGCCTCTCTTTAATTGATGAATAATGGTGTATGAGAGGTGTCGCTAATGTATTCTAGAATTTTGTATTTATAAGCCTCGAAAAATAGTTGAAAATAGCGACCAAAATTGATTAAAAAATAATTCTACTCAAAAAAGGAATTTGTAACATTACGTCCCCAAGTTTCACTACGCGGCTATGCCAGCATAATCACCAAACTAGCACCGTTGAGCCAGTTGGCTCTTGGTTAAATTAGAGAGAAGCCGAAGCGGGGCGCCGATTTCCTTCCCCCGCGTGCGAAGCTCTTCTCTTGCACGCGTGTCCAATCTTTCAACCTTTGTTCATTTTAGTTCTCCAATTCGATTTTTGAATCTTTTAAGTCTTTTTCCTACTTGATTTTAATCCTTCAACTTTTAATTGCATCCAATTAAACCCTTAAAATCTTTAATCATCATTTTGTGATTCGAACCAACTATTGAAAAGTTGTAATTCAGTCTCAAAACTTTGAATTTTGCCATTTTTCACGTACAGAATGATCCATTGCTAATCAAATCAAATCACAAAGGTTCCACTGTTAATCCTAAATACAACATGTTTTATTTCAAATACATGTTTTTATGACATAATCCTAAACGTCGAATTTGCCAACTGGACCCCACATATCTCCTTTCACACGAAGAATTGAACCATCA
This sequence comes from Fraxinus ornus, assembly GCA_903798235.1. Taxonomy (NCBI): domain Eukaryota; kingdom Viridiplantae; phylum Streptophyta; class Magnoliopsida; order Lamiales; family Oleaceae; genus Fraxinus; species Fraxinus ornus. Next base: position 4,180 of record CAIGRF010124241.1, on the reverse strand, counting down.
AAAAATAAGTTTTCTTAGTGAACTTAGTCCTGGTGTCATCATCCCATGACTAGATATATGGCTAAATGTCAAATTTAGCAAACTTCTAAATTGAGTAATACTTGTCCAAAGAGAATTATATATACCGAAGAGCATCAATGATATCGTTTCTGAGCAGGGGCGGATCCAGGAATTTTTGGAGCACGGGCTAAAATTTGAAAGTCTAATAATAAATTCATATATAGCATTAAAGTAAAATACTTGTAATTTGAAATTGTTCCCGATGAGGTTTTGAAATATAAAATTCTTCGAAAAGATAACAAGTGAACAACAACTAATTAAGCAGACAACGCAACAAGTAAACTACAATTAATTAACTAATTTGCTGACAAGGCAAGAACATTCAATTTCAATATTTTGCAGACAAAGGGCAAGCAACATACAAGGAGCAATCTAAAAGGGGCATGACCTAAAATTTATAACGATGGAGAGCTATCATAAAGAGATTGAAAAGTGTTCATATTGAAACGTGAAGCGGAAAATAAGGTTCCAGTTACTATAAAGGAGAATATTAGGATCTGAGTTTGAACTTTGGTGGATAAAGGAAAATCCAGACAAGGTATAGAGACACTAAAAATTAAGTGCTTCACAATTTTTTAGAATAATCGTCAACTCTAGACCAAAAATTGACCTCTGACTTCTCAAAGAATCCTATACTGCTAAAATGTTTTCTCATCCCGACGCCCAATCACAATGTAGGTTCAAAATCCAGCCTCTAGTATTTCAACTAATACTAGATTAAACTACTAGATTAAACCAAAGAAACCTGCATCAAGCTAACTCTCAAGAATGACAAGTGAAAACCCGACTATAAATATCCCAAATCACTAAAATGGATCCATCTGATGGGAAGCAAAAAATCACACAAGAAGTCGGGACATGGGTTCAAATTCAAGAACCTCCTGATGTTTTGAGGTGTATTGCTGGGAGTTTTTGGAAGGGTTTGCTGTTTCTTGGTTTCTCTGAGTGAAGAGCATGGGTTCAGGAAATGGAAATTGGAAGCACTTGGGCTTGAAACTTAAGAGTGAGAAGTGACAGTTTGATCTTTGTTGGAGATCCGATGAGCGTCGGCATGAGCGCTGAGGAGAGAGAGAGAGAAATGTGAATAAAATTACGATTTACGAGGAGGAAGATTTGATGGATTAGGTTTGGGTTTGGCCAATTTGGGTAATAACTTGGATTTGGGTTTAAGTAGTTGGACTATGTTGTTTGGGTTGGACAGTGAACACGGGCTGCTGGTTAAAAGACATGGGCTCAACTTTAAAAAAATTGAAAGACTCACTGAATCTGGGCCAGGGTGAGCACGGGCTGTAGTCCGGGCCAGGCCGTGCCTAAATCTGCCCCTATTTCTGAGTTGAGTGTAAAATAATGTATAATGATTCTATACTTTCATCCTAGTGTCAATTGTATGACACAAGTATTCCCAACACCTTTGGAAGGATCAAAGCAGTGTGGATTTAAGAAAGAAAGATTGATAATCAAGCTCACGTGTTTGCAAAACATAGCTGAGCAATGCATAATTGCATATGTAATAGAAGAACAAACCTTCCTACTGTGAAGACTGCAACGAGGACCCTCAATCACAATTTCGCTCCCGTACATCTAAGAAGATGAAAAGAAACAGGGTAGTAAAATAAGACATTTAAGAATTACAGAAAGTGAATTACTACAAATGCTGATTGTCTTAAAGTTTTCACAAGAAATTGAGATAAAATACAACATATTTTACTTTCTTAAAGAAATGTACTTCTAGAAATTCTGATTTATATGTAACAATCATTTCTAACGAATTTAAAGTTGTTTTCTAAATCGTAATATGTATACGACATCATTTCTCACAAACCTTGAGTTTTAGTTTAAGTTCATCATACTCTTTATAATTCATTATTGGATTCCCAGATACATAAGCCATTGAAGCTTCCAAAAACCTCTGCTCGTCTGCACCTGCAATACCAAAAAGAAAATTACAACCACAGGGATCAAGTAAAATTTACAAAGAAATAGGATGAAAGAAAGAAGAAAGAAATTCTTATTTACTTAGCATAACGACACTACTCCCTTCCCACATAAGTTCTTCCTTAAGATTGTCAAATTCGTCATTTGACATAAGTAGAATGCCTGTAATGAAGAAGAAATTCAGAAAACTTTTTATCTTACAGAAACTATAAGGATTACATACGAAAGAAAATGTACGAGAAGAAATGGGCAAGTTGATGCTGTAGGGGTCCTCTGTTAATACCTGAAGTGCTTGAAGAAATTCTTGTTCCATCTCCCCAAGAGAGTTTTTCAGTTTTTTATCTATGCTACAATAGGGCAAGACATTGCTGTCGACCACCCCATCTCCTTGAACCTGACCTGAAAATAAACAAGGGGTCAATCAAAGCAACACATAATGCAAGTGCTAACCACGCATAGTTTGGAAGCATTTGCGAGTACAAGGTTGCTATAATACAGGGATGAAATCAATATTGGCACTCTCCAAGGAAAAAATAATTACAAGTTAATGCTAATCCTTGTTTCAAACAATGCTAAGGAGTTAGACATATTTCCAGGTTTGCATTTCCCTCAAATGCAAAGATTTTCAGCAATGATCTTTGTATACTCAAATACTATCCCACGCCACCTCATCTTAAAGCTTAAGATGTTATAGAGGGAAAAAAAATTATTTATTTAAAGATAGTTCTTCAACAAGATAAACCCTAACATAGATTTCCAAAAAATAAAATTTTGAAATGAACCATGTATGAAGAATTGGATTTCCATCTTAAAAGATCAACTTCAACATTGATTAAGAGAAATAGCCCAATCCCTTGTATTATTTATTGTTTGCATCTTTAGTCGACATGGGATTTGTGCTAAACATACATCGCATGATGGTGGTTCGTTCGAGAACACAATGGTATCCGTGTGCTTATTTGAGCTCAATCAGTTCTTATAACTTGTTTATTGTTTGCTTCTTGACACCAATATGACTATAGGGTTGGAAGTAATGAGAGAAACGACTGTAAATCAATACACCCAATCTCAAAACTTCAAATTTAAGTCACAAAAAAGGGCCACTAGAAAAAAAGAACTAAGAAGTCGTAATTAATTCAAATTCTGAACCCTAACCTTGCTGATCAGTAGAGGCCCGAGGAGAAATAAGCAACAATCGGCGTTTAATGGATAACTTTCTACCGTTGAAATGAATCAACTGAACCCCTGAAGCAGAAGAAGGCAGAGAAGGAGAAGCAGACACAGAAATAATTGGTTTTCTGAATGGGGCAGTGAAGAATCTTGGGTTTGTTATACTGAACCCAAGTTTGGTGGCCATTTGTGGCGGCGGCGCTGGAAGAAGTGGATGGATGACTAAGATTTTGGAATGGATTATGCATTATAAAATCGGGCATGGGATGTTTGGTGGTTTTGGTGGGAAGAAGGGACAGCTCAAAGATAAGGCAATTGAAGAATGTGTGGAGGGGAATTACGACACTGTTTGTCTTGATTTCAAGAAAATCTGTTCCTTCTTTCTGGGATGTTACAAAATCTGCCAAGTCAGCATCTTTGTCTGAAAATCTGGGATCTTTTTAGGATGACATGTGGATAGCAAATCACGTGAGTTGATGTGTACAGACTGTGACGGCCAGTATATTTCTTGATGAGAGTTACTTGTGGGTGATGGAGTTCGAATTCGTGCGGGAGAGAAATTTGTTACAAGAAAAAATATTATGAGAAGAGAGGAATTGTATAGAAATATTTGTTTATGAACGATTTGTGAACAAATTTGAACACTTATTTATACACTTTTGTTTGACTCTTACATTGTTGTCAACAATGTATTGGACGAAAAAAATATTTAAAATTTAAGCTATTCAATTGGATAATGTCACGTAACAAAGTGTACACCAAAGTGTAATTGTAGTAATGTCCTTGTGAATAAATATAAGCTCATGTTTGTAACACATTAAAATTTTTATTTTTATTTTTCTACTCATTTTCAACCACACATTATTCAATAAAATAATAGTTTTCATCACATCAATAACTTTTCCTTCTTTTTCAACCACACATTCTCCATCAATATACTATTCCAGAATATATTCTTCCAAAATAATGTGGCTCAAACACACCCTAAGTCAAAGTCAAATGATTAATATTAACA